>JAQZBX010113771.1:0-10075 GCA_029593785.1 Cabassous unicinctus
TGGTGAGGGTAGCATGAAATTGGTAATGTAACTGATACTACTGAATTGTACATTTGAACATGGTTAAAATGGGAAACTACAAGTATATATGTTACTATAATAAAAGTTTAAAATATTTTTTTTAAAAAATGGGACCAGAACAGAAAAGGAAATTGACATAATGGCTAATTGAAATCAGGTACACAAGTATGACAAAGTAAATGTAGTTTCTTGCCTCTCTCTTTGCAGGATAGGGGGATAAAAATGAGAAGTCATGGGTGGGTGGCATGTGCCATGGGTTAGTAATCAGTATTGGAGAGGTCTACCTCTTTAGATGAAGAGAAAATTGCAACGCTTTTTCCCCCTGAAAACTATTCTCAAAATTGTGAACAAAAATATACAACAAAATACCGAGAGAATGTTTCTGCGATTTTTTCACACTGCTGGGGACTTGTTTAATACTGCTATTCAGGCACTCACAGAGTGGCTAATAGTTTGCATAATATTGTTTGTACCTCAGTAGGAGGATCAGGAAGGCAAGAACCTAAGGCAACCTGAACTCACACACAGGAAAGGGAAACAGCAGGCACTTGTACAACATCCACACACAGGTGGTGACAGGTCCCAGGACAAGAAGGTCACTCTCTTGGCCCTGAGCAATGGGGCCAAGGGGTGGCTACTTCCCCTGGCCACTTCTCCACCTCCTGCTACCTGTTCACAATCTGTGGAAAGTAGATACTCCATCATTAGAGTATAACACAGCATAAGGCACACTGTATTAACATTCTAGGGTTCTGGAAAGCACCCCAGTTCAGACCTGGCTCTGGTGATGAATGCTGGTATCCGATGACTTTCATAGCTCTAGAAAGGGGTGATGATGCAGACTCTGCCTGCATTTTGGGGCAGGTAGAGTTCAGATGACATAAGGAATATGAAACTTCCTTGTAAACTGTAAGTTATGATACAAATACAATATAATGTGCTATTCCTCTTATTCTTTTTATATTTTAGTTCCCTAATCTTATTGCTATAATGTAACAGAACTTTTTGTTTATATTCACTGCTTCTCAGCTACATTTTAGGAAAATGGTAGACAGAACAATGGGATCTCTTCTCTCTCCCATGCTTTTAATTTGTTCAAGGTTCAGCTGGGTAATCTCTCCTTTGCACAAGTTTTGCCAGGTGTTGAAGTAATCATTGGACTCAGTGAAGTGCAGCCTCCTTACATGCTGATCTGGAAATGGCTTTTGAGGCATGTGTTAGGGCAGGTGCCCAGGAACCCAAATTTTGTAAAACACACCAGATCCCTTGTCATCCTATCATTTCATTACTCCTGTGAAAATAATGTGCTTGGAACTTCATAACAGTTGTACTCAAAACCTGAATGTCATTAGGCATACCTGCTAGCTCAAAAAAGACTGATCACAACCAATGGAAGCAGAATTTCTGAGGGTGAGCTGGTACCTGGGCACTTGTTTTGGGTTTGGTTTGGTTTGGTTGGAAACATTCCCCATCTGATTCTGATGTTGGGATGGAAAGCCACAATTTTAGAAGCTCTCAAGACAACTTATGGTTTGGTAGCACTTTCTGTTACTGCCCTGGGGATGGTGGATCTCCTTCCTCTTTCTAGGACAAGTCAGGAGATCTTCCCTAGATTTGCAAGTGAGGAGGTCCTACATGTTAAACAGCATTACCCAGGCTAAATGGAATGTGCCAATGGGATGTGAAAGGGACTTAACTCACTTTGATCACAGCTGCCTGTTGGAAGCCTGCAAGTGGATGGACAAATGCAGGGTTCTGTCCACAATCCACACTAGCCTCTTTATCACACCCACAGCTATCTCTCACTTTACTGCTACTAAGAGATCCCACATCCAAACCTGAAGCCCAGATCTGCAGTGAATTTCAAACCCTCAAGCCCCTAAAGCTCAATTTGTCTCATGATGTAATCATCATATGTTATCCTGTGATTCCTATCCACCTCCCAAAAAACACTATTCTCCTAGTGTCCTCTCATATATGCTACACTAGTAAATAGCCTAAACATACAGTTTCCCTAGCCAAAAACCTCTGGGTCACACTAGATCTCTACCAGTTTCATTGGCCAAGTTCAAGCAAGAATCATGTAGATTTGCAGGTTGCTTTCCCTGGAGTCATTCAATTATCCTCATTTTCATTCATTATGTCCATTCACATTCATTCTATGCCATCCCTTTCCTCCCCAGGAGGGTTGATTTCCCTTCAAAGATATGGTTTCCCTCTCTTTAGAGGAGAAGGGGTAGCTGTGTGGTATTTCCAAAGGAAGTTCCAAAATTCACAATTTTGGTTTCTCTATCCTGGAGTACAGACCTTGTCTATAGTACAGAGTGGCATCTGCCCTCATTGCCTTACTCCAAGGAAAAATGGGGCTAGGGGGATTGCATTGAGATATATGAGTAATCAGTCTGCCTCTGATCCAGAAAACTTCTGATTGCTGTTAGCATAAATACAGATATAAAAAACATCATGGGGAGCAGAGATAGCTCAGTGTTTGAATGCCTGCTTCCCATGCACAAGGTCCTGGGTTCAATTCCTGGCACCTCCTAACAAAACAAACAAAATATTTTGTGTTGTTGTGTTGGTGAAGGGTTGTTTATGGGAATTCTGTGTGTGTGTATGATTGTTTGACAGTTCACAACCTGTGTAATAAAATATATTTTTAAAAAATAGGATGGGTTGGTGGAAAAATACAACAAAAGTTAAGACAGGGACTAAAGTTAGTAGTAATATTTTGATGTTGCTCTTTATAGTTTGTAACAAATGTTCCACTATAATGCAAAGTATTGGTGGAGGGGTGATATATGAGACCCCCATATGTTGTTATGCATGTTTTTTTTGTAAGTTCACAATCTTTACTATGCACTTATTGTTTATGCATGTAATGTATGAATGGTATACTTCAATAAAAAAATATTTTTAAAAATCACACGTGCTTATCTCTCAGCCCTACATACCCTCCTGCTCCATTTCTAAGCAAGAGGTCTTGACAGCCCTCTTCTCCACCATCCAGCCACGCACACCTTGTCATATCAACACCATACTCAACAGTCTCCTGTGGTTGCACGTGACAGAAACCAAATGTAAACTGGCTTCAATTAAATGAAGGGAGATGTGAGAGGAAGGCAATGACTCAGAATGAAACAGTGGTGTTACCAAGCAAAAGTGGGGGTTCCCAGTCTGATTCATTACAATGTCTAGTTCCTGCAATACTGGGATTTCAAAGGGAGGAAGGATTTATTGCTAAGTCATAGCATGAGACCAGATGGCCTATGAGTCTAAAAACCTCTCTCCCTGAGTCTAAGGAGTTTAGGTTGTTTATGGATTCAAAAAAGGAATGGTGGAATGGTTACTATTACAATAGCAACTGTAAACAAGGGCTGAGACTGGTTAAGTAAGTTTCAGTATTTCAGGTACTAACTTTTGGTTATTCTATAAATGTACTAAAAAGAAAAAGCCTCTAAATAATGATTTGGTAATCATTATCAGATGTTAATTCTTAATTCTCAGTTACAAGGGAAACAAACCATGAAAGACAAAGTGTAATGACACCCCTAAAGGGTTTCATGTTTACTAACTGCTTTCAAAATACATCATGTCATTTTTATTCTCACAATCACACTGTTAAACAGCTAATGCAGGTGATGTTCATACAGTTTTGCTCCCAAAGACACTGAAATTGTTACCTTAACAGTGAGTGGTAAAGCTCCAGATTTGATCTGGATCCCAAGTGCTTTGCCCAGAAGTGTGGCCTCCCCTCCTCCCACAGTTGTCTTACAGGAAGTGATCCAGAGTGGTAAGAGCCACTAATGCTCTGCAAGTACTTCCTATGCTACCAGTATTTTCTGAGCAGTTCCTGTGGGCCACATCATTCCTCCCCAGCAGAACCTGCCATTTCACAAAGAAGTAAACCACAGAAGCAATTAACTTTATTTAGGCACCTCTTTGCCATTCTGCAATGCTTATTAAGTAGTGTTTTTATGGAAAGCTGCAAATGTCTCCCATAATGCTAAGTTTTTGAAAAATAATATAAAGTAATTATAAATTCCTTCAAGAAACATGGTGGTGTTTCCTGGTGTCCTAAAAGCCTTGGGAAGAAAGCTTGATACCTGCCCCCCACATGGGAAATTTAGGACTCCTGTGATGTTAGTCACTCCTCAAAGGCTGGAGGAAGAGGGAAAGTGGGCTAAAGTGAGATGTGGTGCCTGGTAGTGGGAAGTTCCATATCTGATATCAGCAGAGACACAAAAAATTGGCACAACATTGAAGAAAATACAATAACTAGTTGGAGATAGAGAATAGCTCAGATTTCATGGGCAATCATTAACATTTTTTCTTCAAAGAGGCCAGAAAGATTTTCACTTTCTTGAATGAGAGAAGTAGAATGGAAGCTGTTTCTCAGCAAAGAGGTTTGCTTTTTTCTGGATTGGAGGGTGAAAGAAAGCTTGAGAGAGACATTTTCAGGGAAGGAGCAGCACAGAACATAGATTGTTCTTGGCCATAGAACACTTTCAGAGTCTCATATGAAAGAAAGAGTATTTTAAAAAGAGGATATTATCTATAATACTGCAGCTAGCTTCCTTATAATTCTTACTGAAATGAGACAGATTATTAATAAATATATAGTCAAGTATGTCATGGTGAACTGCAATGAAATTTGAAATTAAGCCAGGTTTTTAATCTGACTAGGAGGATAGCAACTCTGACAATTTTAAGCATGAAATTGTGTGTGTGTGTGTGTGTGTTGTTTTATTTTTTGTGGTATATCATATATAACACATAAATATAATTTGCCACTTTAACCATTTTTAAGTTTATATTTCAGTGGTATTAAGTAAACTTAATGTGTCATCCACCACCAAGATGTTTTCATTGCCCCAAATAGAAGCTCTGTATGAATTACACAATAGCTCCCATTCTTCTCACCTAGCCAACTGTAATCTGTAATCTACTTTCTGTTTATATGAATGTATTTATTCTAGATCTTTCATGTAAACAGAATCATACAATATTTGTCTTTTTTTCCTGGCTTCTTTCACTTTGCATAATGTTTTCAAGTTTGATCCATGTTGTAGCATATATCAGAACTTTACTTCTTTTTATGGATGAATAGTTCCATTGTGTTTACTTACCACATCTTGTTTATCCATTTAACTGTTGATGGACCCTTGGATCATTTCTACTTTGGCTTTTATGGGTAACACTGATATGTACATTGGCATACATGGATCTATTTGATTCTCTGTTTTCAATTCACTGGGGTGGAATTGCCAGGTCATAATGTAATTCTATATTAAATCTTTGGGAGAAATAAAAAACTAATTCTCTACTGTTGCTGTACCATTTTACATTCCCAAAAATGTATAAAGGTTCCAATTTCTTCACATCCTTGCCAACACTTATTTTCCTTTTTCTTTTTTTAAGAGGAATTTTAGATTTAGATTTACCAAAAAATTACACTGAAAGTATAGAGAATTCTCATATAACCCCACCAAACAGACACACACATAGTTCTTAGATTATTGTGGTACATTTGTTACAGTTGTTGAGCCAATGTTAAAGCATTGCTACTAAATAAAGTCTATAGTTTACAATATGGTTTACACTTTGTACTGTACAGTTCCATTGGCCTAAACAAGTGCATAATGGCATGTATCCATCATTGCAGTTATCATACAGAAGAATCTGACTGCTCCAAATATGCCCTGTTCACCCATCCATACACCCCTCCCTTCTAAACCACTGGCAATATCTTTATATCAATGTTACAAGTTCTCCCACCAACACAAGATAAAAATCCACAATAAAAACTGATCTAATTTGGTCCATGGCCATACACACACACACACCCCATGGTTGTTAATTCCCCAATCCTGAGGGACCAGGACAATGTCTGGTCTGACAGCCCCAGGCTGAAAAAAGCTCCTTAATTGCAATCCTAGTGGGTACAACACACTCTTAAAGTTAATGTTTTTTTATTGTTCTAATTGAAGACAACTTGGACCTTCAGGAAAATATTAGGGTTAGAAAACTAAACAGACTTGTGCATGACCAGGGACCCATTTATTGAAGAAATATGAGTGATTGAATTCAAATTTTAGGGCACTGAAGGTGAAAATCAAGATGGAAAGGGAAAATTTATTTGCTTGTAAAGAACAGAAACTCTAACTATCATTTATTTTGTATCCTGCTCAGAGCCTTGTCCAGTGGTGAGAGAAAGAATGAAATGGGGTACATGGAGCACATAAAGAGAGGTAGAGCTCAATAGAAATACTAGCTGAGAAATGAATTGACCAAAAATTGCAAAAACAAAGATAAAAATAAATAATAATTAAAAAAAAAACAAGTTTTCTGAACTTTCCTATGTAAAACAAGTAAATTATTTGTTAGATGAAAAATTGTTTTCTAAGCTTTTCTCAGTGATTCTTTTACCTTGACCTGATTAACTATTGTGCTAAAATGAGGTTTCTTTTCATGAATTTGAAGACAAATTTTCTATCCCTCAGGCTAATAATTCCTTCTCTGGGAATGATGCCTAATAAACATGGTGGACTGCAATAATAAACAGGGTGGACCTCAATAATAAACAGGGTGGACCCCAATAGCCAGTTTTCTGTTGGTCCATGTAAGGGTAATAAGAGCTCATCTCTGTCATTTTTTTCACTATGACTGGGCCATGGTAGATTCTGTGGTAGAGCTACAATATATGAAACCCTGAAGTTGTTAGTCATATTCCTGTAATTACATGAGCCACCCCTTTAGTCTTCCTGTGAAGTTCCCTTTTGCCTTGGGCAGCCAGGTCTCACAAAGAGAGAATGAACTTGACACACCAAGAAGAGAGAAGCAGAGTCCTGGCAATGTTATGGAACCTGATTCCAGTTCCTTCTAAAGCTCATCTCTATTCCTGTCATCCCAATAATTTTATTCTTCATTCGTTCCATTTCTAAAATACCCCAGTAGTGGACCAAGAAATTCCCCCTTTGTTATCAGCTAGTCCAAGTTTGTTTCTCACCAGCATCTAACAGATCCCTGATAATATAATTGAAATAAAACATCTCACTAACCAGATGCAGTCCAATAAACCAGAAAATGAAAATAGGATATCAACTTGCATTGTTATGCAAACACATTACAACTTAGACATGCTTATGCTTGAAAAGGTAAATTAACTGTGATATTTACTTCTAGAAGTTTTTTACTTTTCTATGGAAGCATATGATAATGTTCATCATAAAGGCCTTGATAACTCATGCTACCCAATTACTACATTCATAAGTCACCATGACAAAATACCAAATTCTCATTTTGCTGCATTTTAATTTTTCTTCATTCTATAAATGAGATCTAAAAAATTAAAATTCTTGACTTTCCCTGCTTTTGAATTATAATATTTTCCCATGACAGATACAGAGACGATGCATAAGAATGAAGAATTTTATGAACAATAATTGAAATTATTCTCCAACTCACATCACAAAAGATACAATTTCTGCCCTGGATCTTAAAGAGGGAGTGAGAACAAAGATTTTCATCAAAGCTGAGAAGCAAAATTGTCTGATAGTATTAAGGTAATAGAAAGTGAGTTTTTGAATGAATCTACTCTTTTAAGACCCATGTTTGTGCAAATTTGCTTTCTTTTTTTTAAAAAAAAATTGTATATCATTCATACATGAACATATATAAAATATAGGAAAAGTTGTGAACTTACAAAACAAGCATGCATATCATGATACGGGGCTCCCATACATCACCCACCACAAATATCTTGCATTGTTGTGAAACTTTTGTTACAAGCTATGAAAATGCATCATCAAAATATTATTTTTAACTATAGCCAATATCTGACATTTGGTATATTTTCCCCCAACCCACCCAATTATTAACCCCTTGTATTAGTATTATATATTTGTTATAGCTCATGAGAGAACATTCTCATAATTTTTCTGTTAACCATGGTCCATCTTCTACAACAGGATTCAATGTTATACAATTCCAAGCTCTGTATAACTCATTCAAAGTGTATACTCAGTGGTTTTCCTCTTTGTCACAGACTTCTACTCTCATCAACTCAGTCAAGTTTAGAATGTTTTCTTTACTCCAAAAGGGAAAATTTCTTTTGAAAGAGTCTCCTCTTCCTCCTTTTTTCATAACTAACTCAGCTTCTGTAATTCTTTTATAATCCCTAAATAAAATCTTCTGTATCCTATAAGTTTCTGTACATCTGTAAAACTTAGTACATCCATAAACTTACATATGGACAGATCCACTTGTGAATGACTCTGTTTGCATGTTGCCTTAACATACACAAATAATATTAAGCTGAAACAACAAAAATTAACATACAATAAACTCATCAGACCCTGGCTTGTATAGATGCCAACGACAACTCGTGTTTAAAATTAGGTTCCTTTTCTGCTGAGACAAACCCCAGCATGAGTTAACTGAAATCTATGAGATGGAGATTATGAGTAACTGGATATCATCCCAGGGATGTCCATGGAGGAGGTAAGACTTGGGTCACCTTAGTGGCCTGAGCTTAGAAAGTCAAAAGTTTTCAGAAAAAAGTGAGGCCCCTGTAGGTGAAAATGTCAGGCTGCAGGTCTGAGGGCAGGATGAGTTTGGCTTTCAGGCTTGTTTACCAACACTAACTGTCCAGTTCTAGGTGGAATCTCTAGATGTATAGTCTGTGCCCAAGATGCCAGACAGAGGTACCTTGATGAGGTAGAGCTGAACTGACCACCAAATGACAGCTTGAATTTTCTAATTGTGCCTTAATTATATATGCAAACTGAATAATATGGTTTCTTAACTTTATCCTTGATAAAGGAGAGGCAAGCTGAGAGGGCCTCAGCCTACAGCTCTCCTCCACAAAGAGCTCACCTGCTGGATTGAAGGTATCCCTCAGATAGAATTCTGCCATTGTTCCCAGAGCTCAGAGTCCTGGCACAGTGATTTTGCCTAGGGAGTGAAGCAGGCTGTAAAGCAGATAACTACTAATCTCTTCCCAAACGAGCTGACTTCATTTGCAACAGAGTGTGGAGCAGTTTAAATCTGAGGGTTCAAAATCAGTGGAGATTATAGTGAAAGGCAATTCAATATAAAGATATTCATGGATTTAATGAAGATGCAATCTATTCTGCAGGCCAGCCAGCATGGTGAACTCACAGGAGAATACCAGGTAATTAGTCAGCTGGGAATAATCCTCCTAGGGCCAGAACAAATATCAAACACTGACCTCAAAAATGATCCCATCAAAGGATCTACAATTCAATTGGATTATTTCTACAGGAATTTAAGCCCCAGTATATTGTCGGGAAAAATAGAGCAATTGGCCTACAATTAGCAGAGTTTAAGAGTTGATTGAGACCAGGGGAAAACAGAAAGAAATCCCCACGAGTACCACTGTGTTCTGCCAAAGAAGAGGCAGAAACCCAGAATACTAACTAAAAGAGAGCTTTATTTGGTTAAATGGATAATACTTATAAGAATTTAGATCAATCAATTACAGTAGTTGAGTAATAACTATATAATATAATTAGATAACATAGAGGAAAAATGAAAGTATATGTACAATCACTCACCAAACTGGGGGAAAACTCAACATCTGGCCTTTTACGAGGCTGGGAAATCCTATTAAATAGCTAGCCAGAGTCCCAGTTGGAAACAACACCTGGGTGAAGTGTCTGCTTTCAGGGTAAAAACAACACCTGGTTGAAGCACCCATCATCCTTCTTAAGGGTAAAAAAAAACACCTGAGTGAAACATAGTGCCCTAGGGTAAAAACAACACCTGAGTGAAACATCTTCTCCAGTGTGGACCTTTGACCTGCAGTTTTGGGGCTGCCCCTTTTAAGGGATACTGAATCTCAGAATTCTTGCGAATCTTGCAATTCATGAGTCATTAGCATTTGCCAAAACAACAAAGCCCATCCCCAGGGGAGTAAGTGATCAGCTCCCCAAAAGAGAAATATGAAATTTCAGAAGTGCCTTATTCTCTTCATGGGAAAGTTTTGACATAACTATCTGTGCACTTGCAGGTATGGTCTTTTAGCAGTTTCACA
>JAQZBX010113772.1:0-10075 GCA_029593785.1 Cabassous unicinctus
TTTTTTTTTTTTTTTGGCTATATGGGCAGCAGCCATTTCCATATTGGTATTCAAAAAAATGTTAGCTTAGTTGAAAATTATGTTTCTAGGATTATTTTTTGAAGTATTTCTAATGTATGTATTAAATATGGCATAATAATTTATAGATATATTCATTCTCAAATGTATTTACAAAAAGTTAGGATAGGGAAATAAGTATAAACTGAGTTATATTTGCATATATTTCAAATAATTGGAACCAACTTATTTAGAAAATTCTGATATCTCATATATCAGAAACAAACCTCTTACAAAGAGAATCAGTTTTCAGTACTGGGAGTGACTGAAGGTAGCTCATGTGGTAAGATCTCTCTGTGTGTATGTGTATATATACATATTATACATTTGCTTTTACATTTTCCTTTTCTTCTCTTAACAGCTTTACAGGGATCTAAATCCTGAACACATCACTTTAAAATATAATAATATATATTAATGAATGTTATAAGGAAGAATTTATTAAACATTATAATACATTATTGTAGGGATATAGTGAGGCTACTATCTATGTTTTCACTCATTCCTTACTTAAATTATATAAGATTTTTCATTCTAACTGTAGAATCTGATAAAGAGGGTTGCTTTGAAGGTTTTTCCTTCTAATAATTGAAACTTATTAAAGGAATTATCTTTTATTCATTTCTATTTTTCCTGAAATTTTCATTCTTTTATTCTATATATTGCATGTAGCTTTAAATAATTTTGTGAAATATGGCTTGCATACCTTATTTATATTTATTCTTGTTCTAATATGTATGTGTTATTTATATTTTTTCAATTGCCTGAATATGTATTCTTATGTAGAAAATTTCAAGTAGCTTCATACTTATTTATTCAATCTATTGGAGCAAATACATAGCATACTTTATTTGCTGGTCATAAGAATCAAATATATACACTATTTGCATTAAATTATGCTTTAATGCCCATATTAGCTATTCTCAGAATGATCCTCATATTTGGCTTTAGTGTCTCTGATTCTTTTTTTCAACCTCCTTTTCTGTACCTTCCCTATAGCCCCTCTACAATACTGAACTTTCCAGAATGAGCCATGCATTAATTAATTTTCATCTTTCTCTCACCTGACTCTCCCAGTACTCTCACTCTCATACCATGTGAGCAACTTCTTGGTGTGAAGTTTGCCAGGTATCATTTTCTTTGATTATTCTAATTGAAAGCACTCAATTTAAAATGTTTACTAATATTTGAATAACTCAGAAAAGAAGATAACGGAACACAAAGGGTCATACAATAGAACTGTAAGAGCCAGGCACTTAGTGAATACTATGCCTTAAGACTGTGAATAACACAGTGAGGTCTTCCTTAACAAGAATAATATGAGGCCTGAGAGTTTCAAGACATTGCCAGCAATTTATTGCCAGCCAGAATACAGCTCAACAACCCTTATTAAAGAGAAAATAATCCAGACTTCCTCCAATATATCATTTATAGAGTACAGTATATTATAAAATAATAACCAAGCAAGAAAATGTGAACCATATTAATGAAAAAATTTTAATTCAAACAGATTTCAAGATGAGCTCAAAGTATGAAGCTAACATCATAAAATAGCTTTAAACATATATTTAATACGTATTCATAGTAATTGACTACTAAAAATTAAGACCAACCATGTGATGGCTGTAATAGATGAATAGTAATAAGATATACAAATATATATCTATAATATAAGCATATATATATGACTGTTCAAAATAGTACTACTAGAAAAAATAGATCTCTATGTTCTAGAGATATGAAGGTAAATATAAAATATCCATAGATATAATTTTTAAGAAAATTAAAGTATTCTTTAACAGTAAAGTATTCAAACCATGTAAAATAAAATTTGACAAAATTAAAAGGAAGAATAGAATTTAAAAAATAGTAATGATATTGAATAACTGTCAGTGATAAAGTTCTAATATTTTTTAAACGAAGGACAAAGAAGTCAGGTTTCCTTTTTATTTCTCACTCCTGATACGTTATCAAAATTATTTTACTATTATAGATGATATATTGGACTCCCAGTAATAAAAATTCAGTAAAAATAGTCATAAAATTAGTTTTATAAAGTATTCTTTGTTTAACTTTTACTTATATTATTTGAAAGTATACTTTATGACTATAAAAATTGATTTTAATGCTGGGAAAAAATACTTGATCTTGGTGATTTTGTAAGGAGTAAGCAGACCCTATTGGAGTGGCATTGACATAGAAATCTCCATTAGTTTATCATGTTTCTTAAAGCCTGAGATCACTAATTGTGAAATAAATTGATGCGGTTTTTGAATCCTCAAATAAACTTATGTCAGTATCACTGAGTTTTTAATGAAGTATTATGCTTCCAAAAGTTCATTGAATATATAATATTATTTTATAACTCCTTGGTACATGCCATCAAATTCTCTCCTGATATTCTAGAGTATAAATAGTTTCTAATGTAAAAGGAATTGCTTCTAAATCTACATAATAATTACTTCATTATTGTTAATTAGTGCAACAGTCACAAGAAAGCAATTCACCTGGTTATATATAGAGGAAATGAGCTTTCACCATTAAGTTAAATTATAAAATATTTATTCATCTCAGCACTGATTTTTATGTTCTTCTGTCATGTTTCTTCTCATTTAATAAAAGCTAATACACGGGAAGTGGATGTGGCTCAAGTGATTGGGCTCCCGCCTACCACATGGGAGGTCTCTGATTTGGTTCCCAGTGCCTCCTGAAGAAGAGAGTGAGCTGGCGCAATTGGCAGGCATGGCAAGCTGACACAACAAGAGACACAAGAAGAGAAAACATAATGAGAGACACAACAAAGCAGACAGCATAGGTTCCTGGAGCCTCCTAAAAAAGAGGAGTAAGGCAGTGGGCAGGCACGGCAAGCTGGCACAACAAGATGATGCAACAAGTAGAAAGGCCATGGTGAGAGACACAACAAAGTGGGGAACAGGGGTGGCTCAGGCAATTGGGCACCTCCTTCCCACATCAGAGGTCCCGGGTTTAGTTCCTGGTGCCTCCTAAAGAAACAAGGAAGACAGACAGAGCAAGCGCAAAAAAATGAGGTAGAGGAGAAATAAATAAAAATAAAATAAATCTTAAAAAAAAAACAGAATTGGTTGCACAAACGTTGTTGTTTCTGACTACAACAATATATATGCTGTGCAGATGAATTAGATAACACTGGCAAAACTCATTGGAGAAATTCCACCACATTTTCTTGAAATGCCTCAAAATTGCCCATCTATCAGCTGGTGCACACACCTAGAATGAAGTTAGTTATGCTATACCAGCCAATACAAAATACATGCAATTTTGATTTTAGAAATGTTTAATATAAAATAGATTAAAATGTATCATAAATATTTAATAAAAAAATCAGAATTTCCTAAAAATACAGTGTGATAAAAATTACACAAACACATAAGTATACATATAAATAAGCATTATATGCATAAAGGAAAATAATTGGATGAAAATAAATTTAATAGTATTTATGAACAATTTTCATCTCTTCGAATTTTGTTGTATTAAACTTTGTGTGTAATGAACACTGTTTACTCCATATTCTAGTGTCAGACTTTAAATATAAAAATATCTCATAGTGAAAAATGTGCTATTCCATCCTTGGTGGTTAATTTTTTGCCCTTTCAGCAACAAATTAATTATTTCTGTAGAAATACCTTCTCTTTTACCCCATCATCAATTGGAGTATCAGAAAAGAATACCAAAAAATGATGTTCAACATTATGTGGCTTCTAAGAGAAGAGAACTCGCTGGCACAAACTTAACATGGATAAATTAGTCCATGGAACATTCCAAGCAATTTTCCTTCTAAATTGGTCCCAAGGATGATGGAATGGTACCTTATCAGCTCTCCTCAGTATTAGAGGTGTCTTGGCATTGTCAGGGTGAATGGCAAGGAATTCTCTTCCTCTGTGTTCACTTTAGCTTTTTGTTATACATGTGAGATGTTATTTCCAGGTGAACTTTCCATTTGACCAGGATCTGATCCAAAGTTTTAGGTTGATTTATTTTATCTCTTACAAAACAAAAATGCATGCAGGAAAAATTAACTATAAATTATCTCAAAGGAAGCTGATACTAGATTGCAGAAATTTCAGGCTCCTAAAATGATTTATTAATTTTATTTGTGAGAAAAACTAAAGATTGACAAATTTCTAGACAGATAATGGTGAATGGTGATAGAAAAGTATTGTTCTAAAAGTTAGACAGTTTTAGTTGATCTCAAAATATGGGGATATTTTTAGAACAATATATATCATTTAAGACTTACTTTACAATGCCAGGATTGTAGAAAGGCAAATATAGACTTGATTGAGTCAGCAATGTACATATAATGAAAATATAATTTTGGAATAAATTTGGTTAATATAATCCCTTAAAAACATACCTCCTAAAAATCAAG
Source organism: Cabassous unicinctus (assembly GCA_029593785.1). Lineage (NCBI taxonomy): Eukaryota > Metazoa > Chordata > Mammalia > Cingulata > Chlamyphoridae > Cabassous > Cabassous unicinctus. The sequence goes on from JAQZBX010113772.1 coordinate 4,469, forward strand.
AGTGATATGTGGTCTATGATGATATATCCCAGTAAAGTGGTCTAAACTTTTAATTTCTGATCTGGCATTTTTATTAGATAATATTGTATATAAAAGCACAGTAATTGATGCATTAAATCTCTGTTATTGCTTATTATATATCTAGCAGTTTGTTTATGTTTTTCTGAAATTATATGTAAGTAGGACAATAGTGTTAAGAGCATGATTTCTGGATTTAGCCAAACTTTTTAGAATCAGAGGGACAACTGTTAATGGCATGACTCTGTATTTTACCTAATTTTCTGTGCTCTTTTTCTCATCTAACAAATGTGTACACTAGTAATAAATATAATGAATGTTTTCATCTGCATACATGTGTTAATAAAGAGAATTGTGTATAATAGTGTCAAGTTCATTCAAATTATGCAATATATATGGGTTTCTATTATATAATACAGAAATGATGATTTGTACCTATATACATATATAATTGCAGTCAATGATTATCTCAGCTATATTTTAAAAACTACTTTTTTATAATCAATTGCTAGATTCACTAAACTAATTTTTTTAAAAAATATCCAAATCATTCATATAAACAAAAACAGTTTTGAAGCCATTTATGCTAGTATTGTTGTGGCTGATGGAAAGAAACCTAAGCAGCACTCTTGGGGGTACAGATGAACAAAATTTTATTATGTGTGGGCCTAGAGGAGAGTCAAGTCTCCAAAAAATCTGAGCCCTGTTTTCTGATTTTCATAAGTTTATATAGAACACTAAGTGGGCAAATTCCTGAGCAAGCAGGCAGGCAAGGTTACAAAAGCAGAGGAGCCAGGTTAGCTTATCTTCCTAAAAGCAGAAGGCCATTAGGGAGGAAAAGAGTCATTATCTGTTCAGAGTTGTAAATTTCAATTCGAAGGGACAGGTGAGAGTGCTTATCTTCCTGACTTGGACTCCACGGTGAAAAAGGGCAGGGGGAGGAGGAGGGGAGAAAGGGACCGAGGGGAGTTTATTTTCCTAAAGCTGTGGGTTTCTGCTGAAGGGGGTTAGGGTCCTGGTACTTCCCTTATCATTGCCCACTTTTGATGCCCTTATAATTCTTTATGGGGCATCATCTGCTAACATGGGATTTTTCTATAGTCCCCAAGGGCTGATATTTAACGCGAGGCATTATTTGGTGTTTTAAGGCGTTTAAGCAGGAAGTGATGTATTGTTTTAGGTACCACAGAATGCATGGCCTGAAAGTTAAGAGGAAAAAGACTGAGGCTATTACTGACATAAATGGCAGAATCCAGGAGAGGAGATACTGGAAGTAGTTCCCATTGGCAGATGCCTGGTATAAACAGTTTAAATGGTCTTTGGCTTGTTCTTTCAGTAGGGCCACTTTGTCTCTAACTATTTCTGAGGAGTTTGCATAGAAACAGCATTCTTCCCCCAGAGCCTGACAGATCCCCCCTGAACTTGCAGTGAGCAAGTCTAATCCTCGCCTGTTTTGAAAAACCACTTCTGCCAACGAGTCTATCTGGTCTTGCAACCCGTTGAAAGCCCCCGATATTTCTTTGAGGTCATTTGATGTTTCCTGTGCTAGTGTTTGTAAGCCCTCCTGACCAACTGCAAGTGAGGCCCCCGCTACTGCTGCACTCCTGACTACTCCTAGTCCTAAGAGTATCGGGATTGCCTGAATTGTTCATTTGGCTTGGGAGAGCTCTTCAGGCAATTCATCTCCATACACTGAGAACAATGGTAGTGGCCAAGCCAGGTAGCAGATGCCCTGGCCATCCTGGGGTAGGCACCAGTAGGCATTGGTGCCACAGACCCAGATGGTGGAGTTTGTGGTGCATTGGTCAGGCTCATTAAATGGGCAGGTGGTGTTACAGTTGGCCGTTCCAAGAGGGAGGATGGTTGAAGGAGACCTGGTAGTTATGTTTTTACAGTTAGTCAGTGTTCCTGGGGGTTTGGTTATGTGGACTGGGAGGGGCCTGGTTCCCACCACAGAACTGTCCTGGGTCAGGAGGGTTATGTTCCATGGGACAGGTATGGAGAAGACGGTTAGACTGGAGGAAGTGCATAGCCAGCAGGAGGCAGCTATGTTGGGTCGAGATTCATTTAGGAGTTGGTGGAAATTTTGAACCTGGTTCAAAGAAACATTGTGGGGGACTCTTCTAACTTTGGCTTTTAGCATCTGGGTGGCTTTACTGATATTTTTCATTAGAGTTTTCTCTAGGGGTTGGGTTACCAGGATCAGTTGGACCAGTATGAGGTCTCCTGGGTCCAGCCCTGATGGGTTGTATATTCTGATTCCTAGTTTTAGTCCTGTTTGGGCCTTTAAAAAGGTATTTTCTGATCTGGTGGTTATGTTTAATAAGGTGAGTTGTATGGGGTCACAGGTTTCTATGCCACACCCTGCTGGGCTGGGGATTTTCTGTAGGAGATATGGAGAAGTTGGTGGGACCCCCTTCCAGTGAGCGGTGACACCTACCAACAAGTTCCAAGAGTGGCAGAATCCTCTGCTCTTTTGGGGTCTTGGCAGAGGTATTTGTCATAACTCCCATAGTTGCAATCCCTACACCCTTTCCTGGGGGCAGGTATGGGGGCGTGGGGGTATGGGGCAACCAGCAAGGTGTAAGGAGAGTGATTTTGGATTGCCCTGCAAGCATCAATATTACAGAAGCTGAAGTTGCACCTGTCAAGAATGGGACTAAAGCATTCAGCACAGATTGTTTGCCCCAGCTTTGACTAATTTGCAGCTTCAATAGACTTTGGGGGTGGGTATTGGCTCCTAGGGAGGGGACAAGGAAGGAAAGACAAGCAAGTCAAGGCACAGAAGCATACTATTACACACCAGTAAGCAATTGCAATTAGGGCTCTATTCGCAGCAGTCCAGTCTGCAGGGGCCACAGTAGCGAGTCCAACTCCAAATACCAAGGTGAGTAGGCCGTATAAGCCAGGATCCACCAGGAGCAGGGTTCCATTCAGCAGGCATTTGACATGGTCAGTGCTCGGGGATCCTGGGCAACTTGCACTCTCAGGGGGTGGCTGGGTACAGGTTGGACTGTCCAGCTGTCCTGTTCTTTATCGGGATGTGCCTTCTTGACCCTGAAATGATGGATCCAAGGGTCGATGCCTGCAACTTTAAGAGAAGTAGGAGTTACAAGGATCACAGTATGTGGACCTGTCCAGGAAGGCTGAAAGTGTTCCTTTTTCCAGTCTTTGACCCAGACTAGGTCCCCTGGCCAGTGGGGGTGCACCGGGTGTCCCAGGGGTATGAGATTCCAGGACAAGACAGTTTTATGTATTTTGGCTAGAGTTTTCCCTAGCTGCTGGAGAATGGAATCTTGGCTAGCCTCCCCCAGAAGTTTGAGATTTCCTCTGAAGGCCCGGATAATTGGGGGTGGCTGCCCAAATAGAATTTCAAAGGGTGAATAGCCTGTGGGTCCTGGGGTGCACCTAACTCAGAGAAGGGTCAAGGGAAGTAAGTCTACCTAGGGGAGACCAGTTTCCTGGCAGAATTTGGCTAGGATGGCTTTGAGGGTTCGATTCATGTGTTCAACTTTCCCTGAGCTCTGGGGCCTGTAAGCGGTATGGAGTTTCCACGTGATTCCTAACATTTTTGCTAGCTGTTGGACTATGGCAGTCACAAAGGCCGGGCCATTGTCACTTCCAATTGACAGCAGCAGCCCGTGTCATGGAATGATTTCTCTAAGTAAAGCCTTAGTCACTTCTCTTGCCTTTTTGGTGTGAGTGGGGAAAGCTTCGACCCAATCTGAAAAGGTGCATATCATCACTAACAGATATTTGTAACCCCCAACTTGGTTTCACTTCTGTGAAGTCTGCTGTGATATCTTCAAAGGGGGCCATCTCCATGTGTTGGACACCTGCCAGAGCACAGGGGCCCTGCAAGGGATTGTTTTTGGCACAAACTTGGCACTGGCTGTTGATGGTGGCACACAGAGAAGTTAGCCAGGCTATGTAGTAGTATCTCCAGAGCAAGACTTCTAGCGCAGTTTTCCCTAGGTGGGTGAGTTGGCGGTATGGCTGGATGAGGGCATGAGCGGCTCTTTTTGGTACAAAAATCTGGTCATCCAGCAGCATCCAAGTTCCTTCGGGGGTTCAGCTTCCCCCATCTCTTTTACCCCACTCCTGTTCTTCCCGGGTATAGCTTAGTTGATCAGTCTCTTGTCCTAAGAGGGACAGCTGCGGTGTTAATTCTGGGACTCGTATTCCGTGGGTTCCTTCAGCCACTTGCGGAGCTGCTTTGTCGGCAAGCCTGTTTCCTTGAGCGACCATATCCATTCCTTTCTGATGTTCCCGGCAGTGGGTGATGGCAACTTTGTCTGGTTTCCAGATTGCTTCTAACAGTTGGAAGATTTCTTCTTTGTTTTTGATTTCCTTTCCCCCTGCGGTTAGGAGACATTTTTTTTTTAATAAATTGCCCTGTGGATATGAACAGTAGCAAATGCGTACTTAGAGTCAGTGTAAATGTTTACCGCTTGCCCAACGGCTAGCTGCAGGGCTCAGACTAGTGCCCAGAATTCTGCCCATTGCTCAGATCATCCCCATGGTAGAGACACCGCTTCTACCACCCATTTAGTAGTGGTGACTGCATATCCAGCAAGCTTTTCCCCATTTTTAACAAGACTGCTCTCATCTGTAAATAGTGTCTGATATGGGGAAGGGAGTGGTTTGTCTTGGAGGTTGGGGTGACTGGCGTAAACTTTTTCAGTCACTTTGACACAGTCATGTTCAGGAACCACTTCCTCATCTGGCAAAAAGGTGGCAGTGTTTAGACTGCGCACTGTTTCTGTTGTCACTCTGGGGTTTTCACAGAGTAAACCTTGGTGATGTGCAAGCTGGGGATTCGATATCCACCGATGCCTATGTGAGTTCATTAGGGCAGTGACTGCGTAAGGCACCATAACATGAATTGCCTGTCTTGAGAGTTAATTTGTCGGCTTCTTTGATGAGGGTTAAGGTTGCTGCCAAGGCTTTCAGGCAGGGCAGCCACCCTGCAGCCATGGAGTCCAGCTGCTTGGAGAGGTAAGCAATGGGTCTTTGCCAGGGGCAGACTGTTTATGTGAGAACCCCCAATGCTACTTTGCTCTTTTCATGCACAAACAGGTTAAAGTTAAGAGTTACATCCGGGAGCCCCAAGGCAGGGGCTCAGCTGAGTTGTCTTTTGATGTTTTGAAAGGCCCCCTGTTGAGCTTCTCTCCAGACAAGAGGCTCTTTTTCTGGACCCACCAGAACTTCGTAAAGGGGTTTGGTCATGGCTGCAAACCCAGGAATCCAGATGCGGCAGAACCCTGCAGCCCCGAGGAACTCACGAAGCTTTCTTTTTGTGGTGGGGGTAGGGATGGTGCAGATCACTTTCTTTCATTTGGGTCCTACCATCTGGTGCCCTTGTGTGATGCTGAACCCCAGGTACTTAACCTGCTGTTTACAGATCTGGGCCTTTCTCCAAGACACTTTGTACCCAGTCTGTGTTAGAAGTTGTAGGAGAGTCTGGGTCCCTCTCCAGCAGTCCTCTTCCATATCACTGGCAAGTAGGAGGTCATCTACATATTGTAAGAGGGCACACCTGCATTCTTCCTGGGGGTAGGTGGCCAAATCTGCTGCCAAGGCTTCCCC
>JAQZBX010113773.1:0-10079 GCA_029593785.1 Cabassous unicinctus
TTCCCATCACATCCGTATTCTACTATCCTATTTGACTTGTGCAGAAAACAGATGGATTTTGGAGTATTAGAATAGATTATTATAAACTTAACCAGGTAGTGACTCCAATTGCAGGTACTGTTTCAGATGTGGTATTATTGCTTTAGCAAATCAACACATTCCGTGGTAACTGGTATGCAGCTATTCATCTGAAAAATGCTTTTTTCTCAATTGCCATTAGTAAGGACCACCAGAAACCTTTTGCTTTCAGTTGGCAAGGCAAGCAATTTGCTTCACTGTCCTGCCTGAGAGGTATATCAACTCTCCTGCCCTATGTCATAATATTGTCTGTAAGGACCTTGATTGTCTCTCCCTCCCAAAAAACTTCACACTGGTCCATTATATTGTTGATAAGAGGCTAATTGAACCTAGTGAGTAAAAAGCAGCAAGTACTTTAGAGTTATTGGAAAGGCATTTTAGACACAATAGGAGATAAATAAATACACAAAAGTACAGGGGTCTTCCACCTTCGTGAAATTTCTAGGTATACAGTGGGGTGGGACTTGCTGAAATTTCCCTTCTAAAATGAAGGCTAAGCTGCTCTATCTGTCTCCTCTTATGACCAAAATAGAAGTACAACACTTAATTGGCCTCTTCGGATTTGGTAAACAACACATTCCTCATTTGGGTGTGCTACTCTGGCCAATTTACCGAGGGAGCAGAAAAGAACTGCTGTGAGTAGGGACTGGAAAAAAATGAGGCTATGTGGAAGGCCCGGGATGCTGTGGCACCTGCACTGCCACTTGGGCCATATGGTCATTCAAACCCAATGGTGCTGGAAGTGTTAGTGGCAAATATTCTGTCTGGAGTCTTAGGTAGGCCCCTATATGACAATTACAAGGCAGACCCTTAGGATTTTGGATTAATGCCCTGCCATCTTCTCCAGATAACAACTCTCCTTTTGAAAAATAGCTTTTAGACTACTGCTGGGCTCTTGGAGAGTTTCCTACAATCAGTTTACGGAGGAAGGGAAATCTCGGGTCTGGTTTACAGATGATTCTACACCAAATGCAGGTACTTTTTGAAAGTAGACAGATGCAGAACTGCCATCTATTTCTGGGACATCCCTGAAGGACTGTGGTGAGGGCAAATCTTCCCAGTATGCATTGCTTCCAGCAGCATACCTGCTTATTCACTTTGCTTGGAATGAGAAGTGGCCAAATGTGGGTTTGTACTCTGATTCGTAGGCTGTTGACAATTGTTTGGCTGGATGGTCAGGGACTGGTAATGAACAAAATTGGAAAATTGGTGACAAAGAAGTGTGGATAGACCTTTCTGATTGGGCAAAGACATGAAAATATTTGTGTCCCACATGAATGCTCACCAGTGGGTGACTTCAACAGAGAAAGATTTTAATTATCAAGTGGATAAGCTGACCTGTTCTGTGGCTAACATCATCCTCTTTACCCAGACACTTTTGTCATTACACAATGGGCTTATGAACAAAATGGCCATTTTGGTAAGTATTTAGGTTATTCATGGGCTCAGCAACATGGACTTCCCCCACCAAGACAGACTTGGCTAAGCCCACTGCTGAGGGCCCAATATGCCAACAACAGATACCCAAAATGGCACCATTACCTGATGTGATTAGCCTGCTACCTGTTGAAAGGTTGATTACATTAGACAACTTCCATTATAGAATGACAGCAATTTGTTCTAACTTGAATAGACACATACTGCAGATAGTTTGCATTCCCTGCACCCAATGCTTCTTCCAAAACTACCATCCGATGACTTGCCGAATGTGTTTTCCTCTACTATGGTATTCTGCACAGCATTGCTTCTGATGAAAGAACTCCCTTTATAGCAAATGATGGGCAAGAATGGGCACATGTTCATAGAATTCATTGGTCTTACCATGTTCTCCATCATTCTGAAGCAGCTGGATTGATAGAAGAAAGCAATTTCCTTTTTAGACTGAATTATGGTGCCAGCTAATTGGAAATACCTTTCAGGGTTGCAGCAATGTTCTCCAGGAGACTGTGCATACTCTTAATCAGCCTCCATTCTTGGTGCTGTTTCTCCAATAGTCAGGATTCATGGTCTTACCAAGTTCCCCATCATCCTTAAGCAGCTGGATTGCTAGAATTGTGGAATGGCCTTTTGAAGACTCAAGTACAGTGTCAAACTGGATAGAAATACTTTCCAGAGCTGGGGCAATATTTTCCAGGAGGCTGTGTATGCTCTAAAACATTGTCCATTCTATGGTGCTATTTCCCATAGCCAGGATTCATGGGTCCAGGAATCAAAGATTGGAAATGGGAGTGGCGCCACTCACTAATATCCTTTTTGATCCACTAGGAAAACTTTTGCTTCCTGCCCCTGCAACCTTCAGCTCTGTTTGTCTACAGGTCTTAGTTCCAAAAGGAGGATTGTGTCAGTCATCAGGTAACACAACAATGATTCCATTGAACTAGAAGTTAAAACTGCCACCTGGCCATCTTGAGCTCCTCGTATCTCTGAATCAAAAGTCAAAGAGGGGAATTACTATACTCACTGGGGAATCCAAGCAGAATTAACAGTAGTCCAGAATCTTCAGGAATGAAAGATTGGGTCACTCCTCCAGGCAAAGAATCATGGCCGGCTGAGGTACTTGCTGATGGTAAAGGTAACATGGAATGGGTAGTGGAAGAAGGTAATGACAACTATGAAGTTCAATCATGTGACCAGTTACAGAAGTGGGGAATTTAATGGTCATGAATATTTCTTCCCTGTTTTATTAAGAGTATGTTTATATATGTACATAAAATGAATATCTTTGCTTTCCTCAGTAACTTTTCCCTTATCATATGACACAAGTTGTAGTAGTTTCATGCCTAGTATTTAAGGATGTCAAGTTTAAGACAGAATATATTCCAATGGCTTGAACTTTATTCTGGAGGGAATTAGTGTGTTTCTAGTTGTTTACAAAGAGTACAAGGCTAAAGAAAAATCAGATAGCATATACATTGCTTAAAACATAATTTACTATTACTGTATTCTACAGTGAATTTTGAAGAGAATATTTGCACATATTTCCAGGTTGTCTTTAGGGACTTTTTTCACCTCTTTGTTCCTTAAACGGAAAATCATGGGCTTGAGCATGGGTACTACCAAGGCATAATATACAGAGACCTTTTTATCATTATCAAAGGATTGACTGGCTTTGGGCTGCACCTATGTCATTTACACTCATTACTTCCATTAAATATATATATAAATTTATAATATAACATTTATAACATAATATATTATATTTGCATCCATATGATATATATATCTCATCACTTTGTCTTTCAAGGACTTCACCTGATTGTATAAGAGATCTCTCATTGCTGAAGAAAACCTCTTCAGGTTCAATCAATCATGCATACAATCAACTTACAGATCACTGAAGTCCATGAAATATTCTCACAGTAACAACTAGGTCAGTGCTTGATTGGCCAAAAAATGGGCACCATTATGGCAAAATTAATACATGAACTTAGCAATTGCAGTCCACCACTTGTCAACTTGGCAGCCATACATCATAATTAAAATATAATAACAGACATTTTCCATGTAACAATACTCAACTATGTTGTTTAAAACTGGACACACACTAAATCTATCATGGATAGGGTGGAGGTCCTTGGGTAGCATTCAGTATTAAACTTGATATCCTATAACTTAAATGTTACAACATGAAATGAATACAAATTATATGATATGATAAGAGTATAAGATAGGGAAGAAAAAACAAAAATATTTGCTTTTTGTACATATACAAACACATTCATATCAAAACAAGGAAAATATTCATAACAATTACAGTCTTCCTTTCTGTTACTTTCACAAGGCCATAGTTTATATTTGTCACAGCATTCTTCCACTACCCATTCCAAGGTCTCTTTACCCTCAGCAAGCCCCTCAGATGGCCGTGGTTCTTTGCCTCATGGAGTGAACAAACCGTGATTCCTTGATTTGGACATTTCAGAAGTTTCTAGGTCATTGGTCTCCTGCCTGAATTGAGTTGTTGCAGTTTTCCATTGACTTTAATCACAGTGCATGGTAGTACTAAGAGAAACCCTAGGGGATCTCTTGTATTCCAGGCAAAGCATTCTTTATCTCTATTGTGTAGATGAATACTCTGTTACTTTGAAGATTTTGTGGACCCCAGAGAATCTTATTCTTAAAGTTAACCCATTCCTGTGCATGTTAACCTAATGTAGATGGTTGGTCACTTTTGAATAAAGTACTGCAATTAAGGGCCTTTTATACATACATTTATAGATGCCTTATGTTTCTTAAGTTAGACTTATCCCTAGGTCGGGTTTCTTATTTTTAAAAATATTTTTGTTAATGTTATCTCTCCTATTTTATTTTCTAATTTTTTATTGCTGCACTATAGAATTAAGTTTCTTATTCTAAGTTTATCTTTTATCAAGCACATTTATTAAATTCATTAACTTAATACCTAATTCATAGATTTTTACTGTGTGCTCAATCATAACATTGATCAAACTATTAGCAGTTTGTGATTTCATTTCCATCTTTTATCTTTTATTTCCTTCTTGTCATACTGAAATTCACAGAATGTATAAAGCACATGAATATAAATGGTAGAACTGGGTTTCTTTGTCCTGGAATCAGTTTCAGAAGCAATGAATTTAATGTTTCACTATTATACTAGATAATGAGAATATCAGTTAAATAAAACAGAAGTACTGTAAAGAAAGTTTTCAATAATGGAGTTTACATAGTGGAATTAAATGGCATTACTATAATGACAAATGATGCTGAGCATCTTCTCATGGGATTAGTTGACATCTCCACATCTCCTTTTCCGAAATGTCTGATCAAATTTTTGCAGATTTTCCATTGATTTTAATTTTTTTGTGTTCATGTTAAGGAGACTTCAGAGATTTTTTTTTAATGTAAATGCTTTGGATAACTTTTGTTTTATTTTTTTTAAAGATATTTAGATTACAAAAATGTTACAAAAAAATTATAGGGATTCCCATATTCCCCCTCCCCACACCTCCCACACCCTCCAACATAAACATCCTTCATTAGTGTGGCACATTAATTGCAATTGATAAACACATCCTGGGGCTTTGCCATTAAGCAGGGACCATAGTTCACATTGTAATCTACACTGTCTCCCACATAGTTATGCATGTTATGTGATGATATTAAATGGCCTATATCTGTCATTGTGACATCACTCAGGACAATTCCCAAGTCCTGAAAAAGCCCCCATTTTACAACTGTTTTTCCCTCTCCCTGCCCCTAGAGCCTCCAGTGGCCACTGGCTCCACATCAATGTTGTAATTTCTTCCATTGCTAGAATCACAATAAGTCTATGGTAGAATACCAGTAAGTCCACTCTAGTCCATAGCTCTTCACCCAATCCTGAGGATTCTGGGATGGTGTCATCCACTCCAACTCCAAAGGAGAGGGGACTTATCCCATGTGGAATATTGATGGGACTATCCAGCTTGCAGCTGCAGACTCTCTCTGTTCCCTGTTATGGCCGTTGTCCATCATCATCTCCCTGTCAGTTTTCCTGGGTGAGTCCAATGAGCTATAGAGTAGGTGTTGCAACACTGCCGAGATTCTGGACTCAGCTGGCACATGGACATCCAAAAGAATCTAGTCTCTGGATGTACACTGTGATGGTTAGGCTAATGTGTCAACTCAGCCAGGTAATTGTGTCCAGGTGTTTTGTCCAGCAGGCACTGGGCTAATTGTAATACAAGAGCATTTATGGACTTTGATCACCAGTGAGTTTACTGCATGGATGGATGATTATATTTGCATCAATCAGGGAGATTGCATCAGCAATGTATGATGATTTTATCCAATCAGTTGAAAACCTTAAAAGGGGAAATAATTTCAACATTCAGAAAGAATTTCCCAGCTTGTCTTTGAAAAGCCAACTTCTCCCAGAAACTCATCAAGGACCTTTCACTGGACTTTCATCGGATCCCGTGGTTTGCAGCCTGCCTATGGATCCTGGACTTGTGCATACCCACAGTTGCATGAGAGACTCTTATAAAATCTCATATTATTGAGAGATATCTCCTGTTGATTCTGTTTCCTGAGAGAAAACAGACTAATACAGCTTGGTACCGGGAGTGGCTCTTGAGGAACAGAGTCACAAGGCCAGCTTTAAACTATCAGGCTAACAGCTCATCTCCCTTCCCGTGGCCTCTGCCATGTCCAATGGAAGACTTCTCTTTTCTCACTTATCTGCTTCTCTGTGTATTTACTTCCCTGGGCTCCAGCATTAAAACTCAAACCTCCTTTCTCTGTGATACGGTTTCCTCTGTGAGTCCCCCTCCATCAAGCAGGCAGACATGCAACTTCTTCCTGACAGGGCCTAATCAAAACCTTAATCATTATTTAATCAAGTAAAAGAGAAACCCCTGAATAGAATATAATCTAATATGTGCAGAGGAAAGACCAATTTTACAAACATAATCCAATATCTATTTTTGGATTTCGTAAACAGTATCAAACTGCTACATACTGGAAGCCTTCATGCTGTATATCTATTTTAGAGATGAGATTAGAATCTACAAAAAATTGACTTTAAGTCAGGGAGATTATCCTCTATGATGTTCATTAGTCTCAATGGATCAGCAGATCTTAAGAAGTAGAACCAAGGATTCCAAAATCCACAACCAATTTTGTTTCAAGTCTACACCCTCCTCTACTTTCTCTGTGTTCAGCCTAAGGAATCCTTATTCAAGACAACAACATCACTCTTACAAGAATTTCCAACCCTCAGCCTGCTCTAAAAAATTTGGAATTTCCAGTCCCCACAATCACATGAACCAATTCCTGTAATAAATCTCTTAATACATACATTATTCTGTTTGTTCTTTTTCTCTGGAGAACCCTGACTGATACATCCTGAAGTTCAGAAGAGTGAAGAATGAGATGAGCAGAGCATTAATAGACAATATACATGTAAAATAGGTCAAATGTGCATTTTTAATATTTTTATGGTGGTGAAAACTTAAAAACATAAAAATAATCATTTTAAAGAGTACAATTCAGTGACCATACACTCACAGTGTTTTTGCAACCATCACCTGTATTCAGTCTAAAACATTTTCATCACCATGAAAGGAGATCCCAAGCCAATTAAGAAGACGCTTTTAGTTTTCCCATTTCCAAATCCCCTGGTATCCACAAATCTTTTGATCACTATAAATTTGCCTATTCTGGATATTTCATATAAGTTCAATGATAAAATATGTGACCTTTTGTAATTGGCTTCTCTAAATTAGCATAATATATTCAAGTTTCATCCATGTTGTGGTATGTAGCAGGATGTTGTTCATTTATATGGCCGAATAAAATTGTAATTATGTATATACTGCATTTTGTCTATCATTTCCTCTGTGATGACCATTTAGCTTATTTCCATAATTTGGCTACTAGTGATTTATGCTGGTATGAAAATTCATGTACTAGTATTTGTTTGAATTTTTTTTCATTTTCGAGGTTATACCTAGATGTGCAATGCTGTTTTATATGATAAAATTTTGCTAAACTTTTTTTAAGATTGCCTAACTGTTTTCTACAAGAATTGCACCATTTTATATTCCCCCTAGTAATGTACAAGGGTTCAAATTTATCCCACTCCTTGCAAAAATTATTTTCATTTTTTAAATTTGTCTGTCCTAGCATATGTGAAATTTTATCTCATTTTCTTTGATTTGCAATCCCCTAGTGACTAATGATGTTGAGATTATTTTCATGTGCCTTTTGCCATTTATAAATCATCTTTTGAGAACTGTATATGCAATTTCTTACCCCATTTTGTAACTGTGTTGTTTGGTTTTTCATTGAGTTATAAGAGAATTTTATATCATCTGAATACTAGAATCTTATCTGATAAATAATTTGCAATTATTTTCTCCCAATTTGTTAGGTTGAATTTTCTACTTATTAATAGTATCTATTTTTGCACAAAAGATTCCAATTTTGGTGAATTACAATTTCTCTTTATTTTTCCTTTTGTTGTTTAGCTTTTGGTGGCAGATATAGGAATCTGTTGCCAGATCATGAACCTGAAGATTTGCCCATATGTTTTCTTCTACATTTATATAGTTTAACTCCTTGTCTTTAGATCTTTGAGTTCATTTTTGTGTATGGTGGAAAGAAGAAGTCCAACTGCATATTCTTGCATGTGAACATACAGTTGTCTCATCAACTCTTATTGATGGGAATATTCTTTCTTTATTGAACAGACTTGTGACTTCTGTTGAAGATTTTATTTTCATTATTGATAACTAATTTCATTTCATTGTGGTCAGAGAAGATAACTTTCATGAGTTCAAACTTTTAAAATTTATTGAGACTCATTCATGGCCTAACCAATGGTACATGCTCTAGAATACTCCATGAGCACTTGAGAAGAATGTGTTGTCTACTGTTTTGGCGTGGAATGATGTGTATAAATCTGTTAGATCTAGCCATTTTAGAGTGTTTTTCAAGACTCATCTACTTTATTATTAAACTTTGAAGTAATTATTTTATATATTATTGAAAAGGGATTACTGAATTTGCAACTATTATTATAGAAACTGTCTTCTCAATTTTGTCCATTTTTGTTTCATTATTTGGGTGCTCTGCTGTTTGGTGCCTAAAGTTTGTAATTATTATATCTAAATTAATGACACTTTTACAATTGTGATGCTTTGTTTGTCTCTTGTGGCCCTTTTTAATTTAAAATATTTTTGTATTAACCTTAGCTCTTTTTTCATCTCATTTTCTCTGTTCATATCTTTTGATCTAAAGTGAGTCTCCTGAAGACAGCATACAGTTGCATTGTTTTTCTTTTTTAAAATCCATTCTGCCAATCTCTTCCTTTAATTGGAGCATTTCATCTAATATGTTATATGTATATATGTACATATTAGATGAAATATATATATATATTGCTCCCTATTTCTTCCATTATAGCTTTCTCTTGTGCTTAATTACTTTTTTGTGGTGTTCACTTTTTAAGTCCTCCTTTTTCCTTTACTGTTTCTAACAGCCCATCCCTCCTTCTAATGTGGTTATTGTCACAAATTTATATCTTTATCTCTTTTTACTTTTTTATCATTGATTTATAATGATTGTTTTTTACATTTGTTGTTTAAATCACATAGGAACAAAAAGAAGAGCTACAAATTAAATTTATGATAATACTGGAATTTTAATTTACCTTACTCTTTATCTTTATAAATATTTTCTATTTTTTCATTTAGCCATGAGTTTCTCTCTGGTGTACTTTTATTTCAGACTCAAGGAGTACTCAATATTCCTAGCAGAGCAGGTGAATTAGTGATGATATCTCTCAGCTTCTATATACCAAGGAATATCAAAATTCTCCTTCATTTCTGAAGGATAGTTTTGCCTGTATTTTTTTCTCTCTCTCCCTCTCTTGTCACATTATAAATATCATCTCAATAACCTGACATCTCTGGTTAGTGATAAGAAATTGGCCATTGTTTACATTTGCTAAGCTTCCAAAAGCAGATACCATATAATGTGTTGACTTTTAATCACAGGAATTTACAAGCTTAGTTTTGAGTTGAGAAAAATGTCCAAATCAAGGCATCAGCTGCTGATGCCTTCTCCCCAAAGACTGACTGCCAGGGATCCTGGACTCTTCTGCCACATGGCAGGGCACACAGAAGAATCTGCTAATTTCTTCTTTCTCTTCCAATGTTTCTTGCTCTAAGCTTCTTGCTTCTGTGGTGTAGCTAAAATGATTTTGCATTTTACCAGCAACTGTTCCAGTTCTTTCCTCTTTCAGTCACAGCAGCATTTAATTCCTTAATGCAAGGCTTGAGAAATAACTATGAGCTCATTGCTGATAAGTATATCTTGTATCATAAATGTTTAGGCTTCTTTCCCAGAAACTCTAAGAATGATGTGTTTTATGTACTGCTTGACCACCTTCATATCAATAGATTCCTTACATAATTACTGTAAAGTTGTAACTTCAGCCCTACTGGCAAACATTGTAAATGCCCCTTTTGTGAAAGTGTAACTTCTGCTTTGGTGGAAAA
>JAQZBX010113774.1:0-10076 GCA_029593785.1 Cabassous unicinctus
ACTATAACGTGTTACCATCAACTCTATCCATTTCCACACTTTTGCAGTCAAGTTAATTAAAGCTTCTACATACGTTAAGCATGAGTAGTTCTTCTCAACCCTCCTTTTATCTCCTATTAACCTATACTCTAAGTTTTAACTCCATGTGTTTATTCTTCATATTTGGTTCATATTAATGAGACCATGCAATATTTGTTCTTTTGTGTCTGGCTTACTTTGCTTAGTATGTCTTCAAGATTCATCCATGTTATCACATGTGTCCCAATTTCATTTCTTCTTACCGCAGCATAGTATTTCATCATATGTATATACCACATTTTGTTTACCCATTCATTGGTTGACGGACACTTGGATTGTTTCCATCTTTTGGCAGTTGTGAATAACACCACTATGAACATTGGTGTGCAGATGTCTGTTCGTTTCATAGTTTTTAGTTCTGTTGGATATATTCCTAGCAGAGGAATTTCTGGATCATATGGCAGTTCTAGATTTAGCCTCCTGAGGGACCACCAAACTGTCTTCCACAGAGGCTGCACCATTTTACACTCCCACCAACAGTGAAGGAGTGTTCCTATTTCCCTATATCCTCTCCAGCACTTATTGTTGTCTGTTTTTTTTAATAATAGCCATTCTATGTGGTGTTAAATGATATCCCATTGTTGTTTTCACAAACTCTTATTATTTTAATTGGAAAATTTCCCCTTGTTAAATGGTGGAATGAATGGACTTCTTGCCAAAAAAAAAACAAAAAACGTTTTAAATGGGACTATCAATGGTATAGATATAGTCATTCCTAGAGGCAGAAGGAATCTCTCAGTGACTTCTATAAAGCCTTTGTGGAAATGACATATGTCGCTGGCCTACATATTAAGAGGATTGGGGAGTTACAGTTCCTTATTAATACTCACCTCAACCACGACTCTTCCTAACATTCCAACTTAGGAACAATCTTCATCTATCCATCACTTTTCCTGCATCCTCTTCTATCTTATTACCCTATAGGCAACCCTAGTTTTATGTTATATTTTCTCTCTACCATCAGGTCATCTAGTTCCCATTCAGTGATCCCACTTTACCCCCCAGCCTCCCCATCTCTGACAGTATCCTTCCAAATCACGAGAAGCCTGACTGAAGTTTTGCAGCATTTGCTACCAACTTGAGCTTGAGTTATTCAAAATCATTCTGGTTTTGATAGGAAGGAAAGTAACACTTAGTAATCAGGTGATAAAGTACTACCTAAAAGTGAAGCTCAAAATATGGATGTTTAAGCTGTTAACTGCTTGATCAGATATGAAAAGCAGGTCCTTATGGTGAACCAGATTTTTTTCCATTCATGTTCTTGGCTTGCAGTCTACTCCTTTAGTGATGTGTTTTTAATCTCTTTAAACCAGGGTTTCTTAACAAGGGGTCCGTGAGCTTGAATCGAAATAAAATTTAAAAAAAAACATCATTTTTGTGGGGACATGTTGGTGCGGGTGTGATATATTTATTAAATAGTATACAGTATGGTGTGGACTTAGTAAGGGGTCAGTGGTTTTCACCTGACTGGCAAAGGGGTCTGTGGAACAAAAGAGGTTAAGAACCCTTGCTTTAAACTGTTTGTTTCACTAGTGTTGACAATGTGATTTGGCTCATTGAACCTTAAACATTCTAGATACAAAAAATGCTATTCTTTTCATATTTAGTTATAGCTGTCCACTTTCACATAGTGCATTTAGGACTAGAAAACATCAGTTTTAATAATACCCATTTATCTTACATGTAAAAGGAAATAATTTAAATTCCTTATGTTAATGACTAAGGACTGCACTTGTCAAATGCATTTCTGCAATTAAATACTAAAAAGCCAGTGTACCTGACTGAAAAGAACATTAGTCTAAGTTATGAAAGTAGCCTCTTAAATTCTTCAAACCTTACATTTCCTTTAAGTAAAATGGGGTGAAGTTACAAAATGGTTCTTCTACCTTATATGGATACTTAAGGATGAAAGTAAATTTTAAAACTTCCCTGGAGACAATTCAAGGCCACTAAAAAGTTGAATAAATTCAAGTAAGGCCACACAAACCCCGTAACAGGCCACCTGAAATTGTAGTCATAAAAGAAGAATGGTTGAGATCTTTTTTCTCTTCTCCCAGAGTAATTTATCACTTTTCCAAATCAGTAATGATTCTTCTGTTTGTTCTGTGCTCTTGCTATTTTATAAAAAGTCACTTCAATTTTGGCAACTTTTTCACTGAGTCCAAAAATGGACTGTTCATTTGGATTTTATTCTTTTTGTAAATATTACAAAATTGCTTTTACTCTCTTTTCTATGAATTTAATGTCAATGTTTATAAATTATTGAAATACTGGCAACATTGTAATGTATTTTGTGCTAAGAAATTCTCTACAATTGAACTGAAATATTACTGTTTCCGAGAGTATAGTAT
Organism: Cabassous unicinctus; assembly: GCA_029593785.1. NCBI lineage: Eukaryota > Metazoa > Chordata > Mammalia > Cingulata > Chlamyphoridae > Cabassous > Cabassous unicinctus. The sequence goes on from JAQZBX010113774.1 coordinate 2,430, forward strand.
GTCCCTTGTCCCAGGTGTAAAGGATAGGCAGTTGTGATAGACGAAAAGCTAGTAAAGAATTTCTGTTTTGTAAAACCTTTGGTATTTCAATTGTAGGTTTGATTGGGGGTGTTCGTTATAAATCAAAGTTTCCTTAAGTATTTCTTATGTTAAAGACTAAGGACAAGTGAAATTAATGCTGAAGGGATATAAATAAAAATCTCTTCTTTATGTAATATTAACACATGGGCATTTTAGTCTAGCTTAGTTTTATTTGACAAATGTCATGAATTGATGGAAAGCTTATGGGGCCAAAATGGTATTTCTTAAAATGGCTTAGGTAATGGCAGATGTATTGGTTAGAAATGTGAAAATGTTTGCGGATGCCCTTTAGCAAAGCCTCATCACCCCTTGATGTGCAAGTACCTGTACCCTAAAACAAATCTACCTGTGACTCCAGTTAGACAACTGAGTGTGTGCAAAATCAGAGGAACTGCTCTTGGAAATAGAAACAGGTTAAAGGATATCTTATCTCATATGAAGAAAAGAGGGGAAAGGAGAAAAATTGTTGGCAGTGGGGGCAATAATGATGATTAAGACTTGAGAAAAAAAAGGTCCAAGAAATCTTATCTGTGGGGGAAATTTTTAATAAGGCTGAAAATGTGTTACCAGCTGTGGAATGACTGCAAGAGAGGAAAAATTGCAAGACATCTTATCTGATCCAATTCTCATAACCCTGTTGGGGAAAAAAAACCATCTGTAATAGCTCTAGCATGTCACCTATTTTATATAGACAAATTCAAAAACACAACGTACAAGCTTGCATTAAACAATAATTTTGTCTTTGAACCACCTGCATTTCACCAGCATTATGAAACATGCTAGAGACAACTATTTCAATGCTTACGTATACTTTATGTCTATATTCTAAAAACATTTTCACAATAACATGTTCGATAGCATTGAGCATCTGTAAAGCAAAAGGCTCATGGTAGGGTCTAAAGACCTAAATAGGAATAAAGGCAGGGCCTTTATCTTTGAAATATTTGCATGTCTTTTTAGAAATGCAAACACATTAGTATGGCATAGTATTATAAAGGCGATAGGAGAGTAATAAACAAAGAGACATGGAAGAGAGAAAAAAGAATGAGCATTTTCTTCTCATGTACAAAGGAGATGGGAATAAACCTTACAGAGAAGGCACTTTTTTATTATTTAATTTTTTATTAGAGAAGCTGTAAGCCTACAGAAAAATCATGCAGACAATATAGAGTTCTCATATACCGTCCTCACACATGTGGATTTCCCTATTATTAAAACTTTGCGTTAGTGTGGTAACTTTGTTATAATTGAGGAATCAATGTTATTATAATTATATTATTAACTTGAATCCACGATTGAGTCCATAGTTTACATTGGGGTGCACCATTTATGTTGTAAAATCCTATGTCATTTTTAAAATTTTATTAAAACAGCATATATACAGCCTAAAATTCCTCCTTTAAAAAATTTTAAATGCATAATTCAGTGATGTTAATTACATTCACAATGTTGTGCTACCATCACTACCATACAGTACCAAAACGTTTTCTTCACCCCAAACAAAAACTCTTACCAATTTAGCCTTAACTCACTATTCCCTACGCTGAATCCAGCCTCTGGTAAACTGTATTCTAGTTTCTGACTTTATAAATTTTCTTATTCTAATTATTATATGTCAGGGAGGTCATACAATATTTGTCCTTTTGTGTCTGGCTTATTTCACACAATATGATGTCTTCAAGGTTCATCTATGCTGCCACATGTATCAGAGCTTCATTCATTTTTTTTACAGCTGAATAATATTTCATTGCATGTCTATACCCACATTTTGTTTATCCATTCATCTATTGATGGACACTTAGGTTGCTTCCATCTTTTGGCAATTGTGAATAATGCTGCTATAAACATTGGTGTGCAAATATCTCTTCAAGTCCCTGTTTTCAATTCTTTTGGGTATATGCCTAGAAGAGAAGGCACTTTTGAGCTGAACCTTGCAAAGTGTGGAAGAGTTCATTCAATGAAGAGAGAAGAGAGTTGAAGAGAGACCATGTTGGAGTTAATACTGCACTCTTGACTGAGAACAGGCTTCTACATCAGCAGCCACATACCATGTTCCTTTTTTATATTATAGCAAAACATTTATTGGGCAATGCAGAAGAACAGTTGCTCTCAGATTATTTTCTGGGGAAACACTCCCCATTTGTGTGACGATTGGTTCTTTTTCAGTTATGCAATTATGTACCATAACAAAACTCACTGAGAGTGTGTTTCGGTTTAGAAATCTTCAGCCTCATGTCTCTCTGGGATAGCAAGCAAAAAAGAGTTCAGCTGCTGGACCTTTTCGTTCCAGTCATCCGTTGTGCACAGGGGAGACTTTGCTTGAAGAGGTATAATATAAACACTTGGATGTTTTCACCTCAGGCCTTCTCTGCTTTTTCTGCTGTTCAGCTAGAACTACATACTGCCTAGCTACAGGTTTTTTTCTGAATTCTCGAGATCTTTCTCCACTTTAAACTCGTACCACATCTCTCTATTGCCTAGCCATTTTTTGAGTTTGAAAATACAATCTCTCATCCAGGCAAGTGAAATCATTTGCCATGATGTAGCACTCAGCAGCTGGGTCAGAAGTAGTGTTAGTGACACCTTATTGTGGCATCCCCAACCACCCCTTTTAGTCCATTGCCACCTAGGGAAAGAATGGGAGGGGACAGGTAAACCTCCTTGCAGTATCAGGGAAACAAATTTAGAAAAGCAACATGGTGTGTGGTTGTTTGAAGAAAATATTAAGGAGGAATCTGTTCATCAACCAAAAGCAATCAGGTCTTTAGGGAGCCTAGGAGACAGCATGGCTTCAAGCTTCAAATCCAGCCTAAGAGGGGAGTGCGGAAGCAGAGTTCAATTTCCTTGTGATCTAAAAGCTTGCACCTGCAGCGGTTGAAATTGTTTCAACTGCATCCTTATCTTAAAATGCCTTTTCTTCTGGTTAAAAGAATTTTGATATAATTAATGCCAATATAGTAATAATTATAATATTATTAAGTTTTACACCAATTGTATTAGTAACAGAAAACAGACAACCTGGAATTGTATAGAAAAAGCCAGAGTAAAAAATCAAAATCACCCTTTGCCTAATGCCCAAAAGATGACTATGTTTATGATTTTGATTACACTCTTCCAATTATTTTATGTTCATATATATTTAAAATATTGAGATCATAATTTGCATATTGTTTAAAACTCACACATAATCCCTTAATTCATTTTCATTCCTCTCCAGTCTTCTTGTACACATATTAGCTGTGATCATAGTTGTTTACATATATGGTAAATATTTTCATTAATTATTTTGTAAACATTTTCCTATTTTTATGTAGTTATGATGATTCTGATTTTAAATGGCTGCATGATCTTCCATTATACTGATAAATGTAAATTAAGTATATTTAGGTGAGTTCTAGTTTTAATTATTATAAATGTAGTTTTTGAAATTTTTTGTTTGTTTGTTTGTTTGTTTGTTTGTTTGAACCGGTGACTTTTTTTTTATTGTGCTGATGGGTTAGAGAAAGAAATATGTCTAAAAACCTCAGTCCAAAGTTTTTGAAATATTTTTGTACTTAAAAGCTGCATTCTTGTTGTCTTTTAAATCATAAATTTATTGCTGTGAGCTGCTTCCACAGGGTCCACAGAATATGGCAAACTGGAGTACATAGCCATGGGCCAGGTAGATCAAAGAAATGCTGTGTACATGTAAGAAATATATGCAGACAACTTTAAAGTCATCTGACCATGAACAACTGGGGAATGGCCAATATTGTCTCAGGATTCGTAATTGCACGTTCCATAGATAATCATCAGTAATTAAAGAGGCAAATATCCAAATCATGCTATGGCCTGTAAAAAATAGCAGTTGCTGCAGTCTCCACAGTTGTCAGCTAAAGTTAACAAGGATCATAGTATTCAAATAAAATATGCTTACACGTCTATTGCTAATACCACATGGTCTGCTATTCAGATAAGAAATTCTTAGAATATCTAGGGAGAGTTTGTTGAGACTGTCATCAAAATAACTTGTTTTATTAGTTTGTTTCCAATGTTAATTGCTTTTCTTCAATAGCTTGTTAATGTTCTAAACACATTAATGTTCTAAACTAAAACAGGTGTAAAAAGAACATCAGTCCTTTAGCCAAAACACCCAAATTAAATACCACCACCTCCTAATGTGAAGTAACATATATGTACTATAACATGTGTACTTACCAATCATACACCTGTACAAGAAGGGTATATAATTTCCTTCCCTCCATAAATTGAAAAAACTAGGGCCAAAATGCTTGGATCTTGGTTTCATGTAATAGTGCTCTTTGATAAAAATAGACATAAGTAATGAATACTAAATAGCAAACTGACTATAGGAACAAGAAAGAAAATGCATGCCTCATATCAAAGAAGCCAGGCACTAGCATTAATAGCAAGTCACTCAATTAAATTCATTAAAACACTTGCCTGAAGGAGAAATGTAATTTCTTTCTTGTATTTATTCAAGTTGTATAATTAATATAAAGCATGGAGGTGGATTTCATGATCAGGAGCATGATTTTGATCTACATAGAATACCTTTATATCATTTTGCTTATATGAGCAACACAATTAAATTCAGTTGATGATATTTCAGATTTGAAGTTTTGTTGTGAAAAAAGGCAGCTGCTCTTTGTTCTTTCTCAACCTTTACTCAGTCCACTGAGAGAAATTCTATACTCTTAAAAGTTAGCCTGTGATGAATGGAATTGTGTGTCTGGGTAATAGGTTTTGCTTATGAGCTTCTCTACCAGGCTCAGTGCTCTGATTGAGCACTCATAGGCCAAAATGGCATTGCTATATACTTAGAAGCTTATACTCTTGCCTGGTGCATGGGAAGGTATTCAGTGTTTGCTTTTGAATGGATCCATATCTAATCTTCTTCCTATAGCTTTCATCTTGATTAGTTTTATCATCATCCAGCCTTGCTCCCAAATTAAAAATCGTGGCATCATCCAGGATTCAGGATTCTGCCTCACCTCCAGCCAAAATATCTGCTAAGTTACCTTCTTAATATCTTTCTTCTACATCTCCAAGGCTACCACTCTCTTCTTTCAGAACTTTAGAACTATTTTTTTATGGAATCTTTCAACACTCTCTCATTTTGTCTCCCTTCTCATTGAGGTCATCTCTCCAAATCATTCTTCATAGAGCTTTTAGAGTTACTTACAAAAATCACAGTTGTAATCAAGCCACGTATAGCACCCCATAAATTTCAAACAGACTCTAAGACGAGTTCCAAACATCCTAGCATTACAAATGCATAAGCCCATTAAGGTCAAACTACCATACAACTGTCAGAGTGAATTTTTTAAAGTTTCCTTCACACATACATTAGTCATGCTTCCAAATCTTTATATATTTTAGCCTTTCTGCCTAGTATTCTCTTCCCCTTCGTTTCCACGAAAGAACTCCTACATCCCCTTAAGATTTATTTCTTGTTTCACCTCTTCTCTGAAACCCACCTTGATTTGCAATAGAGCCACATGGGCTTAAAGCCATACTACTTATGTTCCAAGCTTATAATACTTAGTGATGTAAAATGAATAAATGCATGAAAGAAAGAATGATTGAATACAGGTGAATATGTCAAAGCTGTTTCTCTGTGTCTCTGTCATACAAATCAAAATAGATTTATTCTATTATCCAAGTATTTGTAGACTTGTGTTGGTGAAATAAAATATAGAAAACTCTTTATGGGGTGTCTTAACTCACAAGCAGTGTTGTAGCCCTTTTAGTTATGAGGCAACCTACCATTTGAAATGGAAAAGCCACGGGTCCTATTATTCTTTTTTTTTTTTTCCTTCTTTTACCTACTCAGTTCATGTTTGATTTTGGCATATTCTGGGTTTTCTTATTTTTTTATTGTCCCAGGTTAGACATCAAATTCAAAATAAGAAGAAATCAGTTTAATCATCTCTGATGGTCACTAAGAAATAAATGAATCATTTGTGTTCTCAGAGAGAAGCAGTAGCTTCATTGACACATTTCTTTTAGCAGGGGGGTGGGGGATGGGCTAGTCTCCAGGTCCAGAAATAAGATTTATGTAAATGTGACATGCTCAGCTCTTACCCAGGGGGTGTATTGGTAGCCTCATCTTCTCTGCTGTTTGCAGTCACCCCAGCTTTTAACGGACAGAGCCCAGCCCGTAGTTATGATGTCACACAGCCACCTGCCATGCTGCAGATTATCTAGTGAGTTCTCCAAAAAGCTCAATTCCCAGCAGTCACTGTTTCTTGTCCCTTGGCCCCATAGGCCTGTGGCTTCAGCCCCCAGCTATCGTATTTTCAAGTCCAATTCAGGGAGATATTCATTTTATTTTTTAAGCATGGTTTGTCTTTTTAATATATTTTTGGAATATTGTATCCATTACTATATCTGTTTAGATCAAAGGGAAGACTTTCTCTTTTTTATTTTCATACATTTATATTTTAATTTTTATTGTGGTAGCATATATACAACATAAAATTCCCCATTTTAATCATTTTCAAGAATACAATTCAGTAGCATTAATTACATTCATAATGTGCTACCATCACCACCATCCTTTACCAAAATTATTTCATCACCCCAAACAGCAGCTCTGTACCCATTAAGCATTAACTTACCATTCCCCCTTGTATCCTGTCCTTGGTAACCTATAATTTACTTTCTGTCTCTATGAATTTGCATGTTCTAGTTATTTCATATAAGTACAATCATAGCATATTTGACCTTTTGTGTCTTGCTTATTTCTCTCAACATGATGTCTTCAGGGTTCATCCATGTTGTAGCATGAATCAAAACTTTGTTCTTTTATAATTGAATAATATTCCAATATATGTATATACCAAATTTTGTTATCCATTCATCTATTGATGGACATTTGGATTGTTTCCACCTTTAGCTATTGTGAACAATGCTGCTATGAACATTGGTGTGCAAATATCTGTTTGAGTCCCTGCTTTCAATTATTTGATTATATACATAGAAGTGGGATGCCAGGTGATATGCTAATCCTATGTTTAGCTTTTTATTTATTTTTCATTAGAGCAGTTGTTGATTTACAGAGAAAATCATGTAGAAAGTAGAATTCCCCTTATACTCCCCTCTCATACATACAGTTTTCACTATTATCAACATTTTGCATTAGTGTGGTACTTTTACTATTATCAACATTTTGCATTAGTGTGGTACTTTTGTTATAATTGGTGAAACAATATTATTAAAATTATGCTATTAACTTTAACCACTTTTTTACATTAGGTTTTACTCTTTGTTTTGTACAGTTTTATAGATTTTTTGGTGATAATTTATATACAATCTAAAATTGCCCTTTTTATCCCTTTGTGAATATGCAATTCAGTAATGTTAATTACATTCTCAAAATTGTGCCTCCATCACCATCATCCATTACCAAAACTTTTCCATCACCCCAAGCAGAAACTCCATACCGATTAAACATTAATTCCCCAGTCCCTCCCCCACCAGGGCCCTGGTTACCTGTATTATAGTTTCTGACTTTATGAATTTGCATATACTACTTATTTCATGTAAGTGAGATCACCCAGT
>JAQZBX010113775.1:0-10086 GCA_029593785.1 Cabassous unicinctus
TACAGATGAGGAGACCGGGGCACCCCCACCTCCTCCAAACCCGCACATCCCGCCAGGCCCCACGACCTGCTGGCCAACCTTGCCAGACCCCCAGTCCCCAGTGGCTGCCTGTGGGAGTGGGTGTCCCCTTAGATGGTCTGCCAGAGGCAGGGGGTCACCAAGCACATCACCTGCCCACGCACCCGCCCCGGCACCCTGGCGGTTGGGCGGGGCCTATATTGGCTCTGGCCCGTGGAATGTGTGGAGGCACGGAAAAGCCTCCGCCTTCACCAGCTGAGGAGGCGTGTTTTAGACAGAGCAGTTACAGGAGGGCGGGTCTCCATCCCTGGACCCCCGAGTAACCACGTGGGGCGGGCTGCTCCTGCTTGGAGGAGGGACAGGTGGAGCGGGCAGGAGGATAACCCTGGGTGTGGCCGGCCCCTAGATGTCCCGGTGCTGGGTCACCTGGCAGGGTCTTTACGGCACAGAGGGCAGGGCCCACAACTCGCACCCTCGGGCCTGCGGCTGCCCTTGGGTGCCACCCTCTGGGAGGCCGGTCTCCCACCCAGAGCCCCCTGCCTGGCCTCTCTACCAGGCCCCATGGCCAGCCAGGCCAAGTCCAGAGAATGGGCACGTGGAGGTGGCTCTAATCTGAGAAGCACACACGCCGGATTCTTTGGTGACACAATCACAGCAGGGAAATCTGTTGCCCTCAGGCCTGGGCCATGAACTCCGCATGCTCCGAAGCTCGGGATGGGGACCGGTTCAGTTTTACAACGACATCTTAAGCGGCAAAAGCATCTGCTCTTCAGATGCAGGACAAGAGAGATTCTGGTCACCACTTTGCTTTGGGAATTCTCTCCACCCTTTGCTCTTTTGACAAACGAAGGAAACGCCAAGTTGGAACCTCATAACATGTTTTGACTTTTGAAAACCTCCACAATTATTCTCGCCCGGGTTCTGCAAGCACCGTCTTCCCTGAAGTCCCTGGAGGTCCCGACACGGCGCCACCGGTCATCACCCCACCGCACCCCCACGCCAGGCCGGGCACCCCAGCGAGCCCCAGGGACACCGCCCAGGGCCAGGGGCTCTTGCTCTTGAACGCCGACACGCACGGGGCTCGCGGCCGCCCCTGCTCACCTGGCCTTTCTCAACCAGGGACTTCTCGAGGTCCTCGATTTTGGCCTGACACCTCAGCAGGTCAGCCTGGAGCTGCTCCCGAGTCTGGAGCCAAAGGAGAACAGAGAGTGAGCAGGTCCCTCAAAAGGGCCCCAGACAAGTGAAAACGACGAGATGCCAACCAAGCACCGCCCGGGTCGCCGCCAGAGAAGCCTCAGGCCCACGCTCACCGCCCGGCTGCGTTTAGGACCTCCTACCACCTTCTGAGGGATTTATGAGAACGGAAAGGTCTTGAGGGGTTGTCAGTTCTAACCCCCTCATTCTAGGGACAAGGAAGCCTGGAGAAGGGACCGGTTCCTTGTGGGGGTGAGTGAGCCAGAATCAAGACATTAGGGCCCCAGCCCCAGCTTTCTGCCCAAGCGCAGTGTTTGCTCACGAGTGAGCACTACCAAGCGCTTTCAGACTTGGCCACGGCCCTGCGTGGGGCCTTTGTCACCGACAGCAAGGGCTGAAAACCAAAACGCCTTCAAGGACCAGGCAGGTCATATAAGTCAGGGAAGCCGAGTGGGTGTGAGGCGATAAGGAGTGGTAGGGAGTCTGGCAAACCAGAGGCACATGCCCCGTTTCTGAGGGAAACTGCCACTCAGCTACAACCATGGGAAAGGGGAAGCCTGGTGCCAGCAGATGTGCTGGTTTTTCAAGAGGAGCCAGGAATCTCGTTTTTGATGGGAAACCTCTTGACTTTCAAATGGTGGCAACCAGATGAAATTTTTAAAAATAAAAAATGAAACAAATGCAAACAGCACAGTCCACTATCCAGCAAGTTCCCACACTGGAGTTCAAAACAAGGGCTGAGAGTCAAAGGCAAAGTATTTGCTCAGGTGTTCATAGAATTCACAAGCATCATTCTTGCCGAGCAAACGCAGAATGCCAAAGTCAGTGTCGTCTGCTCGGGGCTAGCCACGCAGGCTCCTTAAAGTTACAGCCCTCTTCTTACAAAAACAGAGTTCCCAACAGGCAAGAGAATCTGTCACCTACAGGCCCACATACCCTACTTTAAAACAAAACAAAGAAACAAAACACGCTCCACCCCCAAGCTCAGCCACTGACCTCCTATCTCAGGGCAAAGGCTGAGCGCGGCGCCGTGGCACAAGGAACTTCCCTCCCGGCCCCTGGCCCCACCGCTCCTGCCCCCCACACTGGTTCTGGACAGAGGTGACTGATAGGGGGTGCCTTGAGGACTGGGAGCCCCCCAACAGTCCCTGCACATGTTCCATGGGTGTGTGCTCAGGGTCTGGGGCTTCCTCACCCCCAGAGGGAGGTGACAAAGCTGCGAGGTGTCGGTGGGTCCATGGGTTTAGCCTTAAATCCCGAAACCACTCTTGCAGACAGCTGCACGTGTGGCGCGTGCTGGACGCGACACTGACAGCCGCCTTCTGGCCGCTCGGCACCCAGGGCTTCTGCTGCAGCCTCGAGGAAGGAGAGCCGGCTCCTGCCAGGTGGGTGCGGGGCCCTTCTTCAGGACGACTCCCCACCACCCCCCCAAGGGCGAAGGCCAGCGCGCATCACAGCATCACAGCACCCGGAAAGGCACGCCCGGCCCGGCCCCGCCGAGCCTGGGGCCCGCCGCACTCACCCGCGCCTCGCGCTCGGCATCCAGCGTGCCGCCCGCCTGCTTCTGCAGCAGGGCGTAGGCGCGCTGCAGGGCCTGGTACTCCCGGGTCAGCTGGCAGAAGCGCAGGTCAGCCTCTTCTCGGGTGGTGAGCTTGGGGGTGCAGAGGGAAGGGGAGAAGAGCGCACGACTCGGTGGGCTTCTAGCGCCGATGTGGACGGAAGCCGGCCTCTGATGGCTCGGCCGGGAGTCACCTAACAAGCTGGCTGCCGCCGCGAGGTGACGAGGAACTGGCAGCAGGGAGACGCCGCCCCGCCTCCCCCATGCTCGGCCTGGAGCTTGCCGAACTCCCCGGAGTCACCTGACTCGGGTGGCGGCAGTCTGGGGGCGCGGGACAGAGGCCCCACGGAGGCCGCCCCAGCGCCACAGAGGAAGGCTAAATGGCAAGGGCCCCAATTCGTCCCAGTGCTTCTCTCTCTGGGAATTTTTCCTCAGGATAACCAGATGGGTTGGAAAAGGTCCAAATAAAGAGGGAAGGTTCATTGCGCAGTTTACGGCTGGGGAAAACGAGCCAAATGTCCACCAGCTGGAACCATTAGGGGCAGGACAGGTAGCCACCTAAAAAGCCCCCTGTGGCCGTGAGAGACAACGGTGCGTGCTGACGCTGGGGGACGGCTATTACACAGAGGTGGCTGAGCAGAGCAGAGCAGAAGGCACGAGGCTGTTTGACCCCGTTTTCGTTACACGCGACAGCACACAACATCAAGTCTCTGGGTGTTGTGCAACGGCCCATGACCGAGCACAAGTCCCCAAGGGCCACGCACCCCATCCAGACCCCCACTGCAGAGTAGGCTGTGAACACGTCTCCGGCACGGCCGGCCCCCTCCTGCCTGCATGGGGGGCTGAGGCTGGGGGTGCCAGCAGGGCACAGCGTGCTTCCTTCCCATCACTCCCTCCAGGAGATATCAGGGGGCCACGCAGAGGCCGACACAAGTCCCTGGAGTTTGGGTACAAGGTGGCAGAGGGAAGGTGGCTGCCCTGGGGACAGGCCATGTTGGCACCCACAGCCAGGACAGGCTGCCGAGTTTGCCCATGGCCACATGGACCTGGCAGGAAGCCAGCCTGGGAGCCATCCTAGAAGGGGCTCCTCCGGAAAGACCACCCAGAGTGGGAAAGGACCTCAACAGACAGACACGGGAGATGCCCGTGCAGAGCACTGGGCTGGAGGGGCCGAGCCACGCCACACCCACCCTTCCCCCAGGGAGCCATCCCAGTGAGGGGCCTGCCACAGCCAAGGACATCTCCCCATGGCCAGCTGCCTCAGGCACTGCAGACCAAACCTTTCAACCCAGACCCTCCCTGGGCTTGGGAAAAGCTACTCGGGAGTTGAGGGAGGAGAGCAGAAGAGAAGGTGGGGCATCAGCCCCCGAGCCTGAGCCAGGCCCCAGTGGGAGAAGCGGAGGTCGAAGTTGACGAAAGTGTAGAGTTCTGGAAGTTACTAAAACGTGACTCTTCCTGGGACTGGAGAGGCAGGAAAATCCACTGGGCAGGCCTGAGGTTTTTACTCGAGTTCTCCTAGAGGGTTCTCTGGGGGCCATGAGAGAACAGGGAGCTGCTCTTTGCACCCTCACGAATCCAGTTCCTTCACAGCCTGAGGACACACCTGGATGTGCCCAGGTGGGCCTAAGAGTGGCCCCTGGGGTGATGGATTCCAGGTGAGCTCTACTTGTCTCTTTACACTTGTTAGTACTGTTTGGATCTTTTCCTAACAAGGATATATCTTCTTTATCATCAAAAAGGCAACGGTGCTGTTTCCACCAAGCTGTGTGTGTGCACTCGCATGTGCACACGTGCGTGTGTAGGGGCAGCAAGGAAAATACCACCCCAGAGCACAGGGTAAGGGACGCAACAGCGTCAGCCCTCAATAGCCCGCCCAAGCCAAGGAGAGGGGCCCCCCGCCACTGGCCCAAAAAAAGACCCACCTGCCCTGGACACTGCTGGCATGACGAAATGGTCGTCTGGGATTTAAATCTTGAGTGAGGGAGTGCAGGCTGCCAGATGGCGGTAGTTTGAGGGCTGTGTGGGCCACAGGAAATGAGGACCTTAAAGCTAATCCACTGCTGTGGCTGTGAACCTACTGTGAGCAGGGCCTTTCCATTAGGTTCCTTCAGCTAAGGCGTGGCCCAGGGTGGGTCTTAATCCTCTTACTGGAGCCCTTTATAAACAGGATGAGTACACAGAGAGAGAGCCACGGAAGCAGGAAGCTGAGAGCAACAGAACCCGGGAAAGGAGGGAGGGACGGCAGACGCCGCCATGTGCCTTGCCACGTGATGGAGGAGTCCATTGCTGGCAGCTGGTCTTTGGGGAGAAAGTGTCGCCTGATGAAGCCTGATGTGGCCATTCTCAGGGCCTCAGAACTGTAGGCTTGTAAGCTAATAACCCCCACAGCAAAAGCCGGCCCCTTCTGGTCCCCCGCGTTTCAGAGCCCAGCAGACTGGAGCACAGGCGCTCATGGCAGCGCAGCCCGGGCACCCCACAGACTCACTTACATCGTCCAAGTCTTCTTCGGGTGTGGCTGGGGTCCTGTCCGTCCTGTCTGTCCTGTCCGTGTTGTAGGACGTTTCCGACAGTGTTTCTGAGTCCACGGACTCCTCATCAAATCCAAAAAATGTCTCCACAACATGCTTCTGTAAAAGGCAAATGGCACGGCATTAGGGACAGACTGAGGCTTGCTGGAGGTCCCGAGCCCCAACATCCTGGGGCAGAGGAGGCTACGATTCCTGGTGAGGCCACAAGGGTGCCCCCTGAGGTGGTTCGTGGGGGTACATAGGGAAACAGGTGGGAAAGGAGGCAGCAGGAGGTGGAAGCTGGAAAAACCCGGGGGTTTGCAGCCCCAGCTGGGTGGCTCCTGCTCCCGCATGCAGGCTGTGTAACCTTAGGCATATCACTTAGCCCCTCTGAGCAACCCCCTTCCTATGGAATGGCGCCATAACCACTGTTAGGGCTTGAATGGTGTAGCCCAAAAAGACATGATCAAGCCCTAAGCCCCGACCTCGTGACTGCGAGCCACATCCTTGAAGACGTTTTTAGTTCAGACGAGGCCAAGATGGGTTAGGAGAGGCCCATCGTCCCCTATGACCAGTGTCCTTGGAACGCCTCTGGACACAGGCAGACACGACGGCCACATGACGGGGAGGCCACAAGCCGGAGAACAGCATGGCTTGTCAGCAGCGGCCCCCCACCCCTAGGGCTTCGGCGGGACCACGGCCCTGCCGGCACCCTCAATTGGACTTCCAGCCCCCAGGACAGAGGGGCAACAAATGCCTGTGGTTTTAGGGCCCCAGTTTAGAGGCCTGTGTCAGGGCAGTCCTGGGTAACAGCCCCGACAGCACGTGGGAGAAATGCGGCAGTGGGAGCACTGAGCCCGGGTCCAGCACTCCAGGCAGCCGGGAGCTCCCCTGCTAAGGAGGTGCCTCATCCGCGGGGATGGAGTCTGGATGGTTATGGGGCCAGAAGCAGGTAAAAGCTCGGGCAGACGGAGAGGTCTGCAGCTGGCCCCGCACCGTGACCGGCTGGGCAAGCTGGGGCCCAGGTGCTCGGCAGACCTGCCTGAGAGGCCGCTGCCTTCTAACTTCCTGGTGGGGAAACCTGGAACATCCACCAGCTTAAAGGGCTGGCAGAAGCCCTCCCGTGCCATCGCTCAGGTCGGGGGCGATGTCCGTGCTCCGTGCACTGGCCGCCAGGATCCCCGCCTGCCGCCCACGGCAGCCACCGCAGGAGCTTCATTCATTCATTCATTCACTCACTCACTCTATGAATTCATTCCTTCACCTTCAATGTATCTAATCCTGGGTCAAGTCAGGGCACACGACATGATCTAAACCCAATGTGAGCTGGGCCGCGGGGGCTGCCGAGCCCCCAGCGGGCTGCAGACGGCCACATACACACACCAGAGCGTCGACCCTTGTTTTAGGAGCTTTGGCTTTCTCTTTGCCCGAGAAGGATTTTTATTGGTTTCTACTGTCCATAAATGCTTCTCACCATCATGACAAAGAGGCTGGAACCCAGAACAGCCCTCTCCCAGGCCCCCCACCCCTCCCCAAGTCACAGGAGGGCAGAGCAGGGCACACACACTCCCGTGCCGAGGGGCCTCCCGCCCTGCGTGCGTAAGCCGGCACGTGGCTCTGTCTCCTGGACCCGAGGCTGGTGCCAAATAAGGTGATTAAGAAATAATTTGGGCCCAGGGAAAGGGGAGGGGGAGGGATCCCGTTTCACCTTACACGGTTTCTGAAGCGGCTTTGCTGGAGGTACCCCACCATCATGCACCATCCAGAATGTTCTTGCCTTTGGCATTTGTCCTGCCACGCAGTGCTTTCACCTTTTACTCCATTTCCACTTGTGAATACAAGGGGGGCACAAACCTCTCCCCCAAACTCCGACTCCTCCACCCAGAGTCTCCTCCACAGCTCCATTCGGGTGCCTGGCATCTCAACTAACACCCCGAAGCCTGCTCTCCCGCCATCGGGTCCAATGCGGGCAGCCCCGTCCTTCCAGCTGCTCAGGACAAGCCCCGGCGTCCTCTCTGGCCCTTGTTGCTCTCTCGCACCCACCCCTTTTCTGGGTGCACACCCTGCGGGCTCCACCTTCAGAACAGAATTCACCCCTGCCCACCAGCTCTGCCCACCACCATCGCTCGCCACAGCTACTGAAACCACCCTGAAACCGCCTCCTGCCTGCCTCCTGTTTCTGCCCTCGTCCCTCTCCCTGGCAGCCAGAGTGGCCACTTCTGAACCAAAGGCACACCAGGTCCATCCTCTGCTCAAGGCCCCCAGGGGCTCACATCACACGCGAGGAAAGGCCAGCAGCCAAACCGTGTCCTGCACGGTCCTGCACGCTCGGCCTCCCACCACGCCCTCCCGTGCCACTGCTCTGCTCAACCACGCACCAAGCACACGCCTGCACCTTCCCCAAACCAAGTGCACCCCATACCTTACACAGGCCAAGCGCACACCTGCACCTTACACACACTGAGCACATACCATACCTTACACAAGCCGAGTGTGTGCCTGCACCACACATGCCAAGTGCACACCTTACCTTACACACGCTGGACACGCACCTTCATTCACGTGCACCCAGCACACCCTGCAGCACAGCCACTGCACTCCGTGTATCTCTGTGCACACACGTGTTCCCCAGAAGCCTCAGGGCCTTTGCACGACTGTGCCTCATCCAAACAGGCCTCCCTGCCCGCGTGTGAAGGGCACATGCCCACCACGGTGCATCGTCATCTGACAGAAGGTCTATTTTCTCCTATTTATCTTGTCTCCTCCTCTAAAACTTAAGCTCCACGAGGGCAGGGCTTTGGGCTCTTTGTTCACCACTGTTGCCAGGGCCTGGCTCATGCAAGCACTCCAGAAACATGTGCCCTTAAATGCGTACTCGCAAACATGCCGTCTGTTCAGGAACTCAGAGCCAAACTGATTTGCCTGTCCACAAATAGTTTCCAGTTTGCACACGGCATATCCTTTTCACTCATTCACCCCCGTCGGGAGGGCCACCACCTGGTTACCTGCCCCAGGTGAGCAGAGCAGGTGGGACTGAGGGGACCAAGTAGCTCCGAGGATCTCCACCAGCCTTTCTCTCGTAGGAGAGGCCAGAGACCACCACCTACTCAAATCTCCCAGATTGAGTGCAGCCATCACACCCTCTGGGAGCAGGTCCTCAACAGGCCGTGACACTGAGATGGTGACGAGGTCCCTGCGGGAGGGCGTGCCTCAGCCCAGGACCCCCTCTGCACATGCACACTTCACCCGCCTGAGCACCCCGTCTTCCCGTGCAGCCGCTCGGGGATCTCATGTCTCGTAAACACGGCCGCTGGCAGGGCCTCTGGGGACAGGCCTGTGTTTGTTGTGCCGACCAGGGACAGAGAGAGGGCCCCGCCCGACTCCTGACGAGGCCCCAGGGAGCCTAACCAAGCCACACCCTGTGCAAGCGAGTGACGGCCCAGGCCAGCGGGGGCCCCGGGGGCTGGCGAGTCAGCATCCGAACCCCAGGATGCTCCAGGTGTTGTTTCTGAAACCTTGTAGGACAGCGCCCTGGTGGAGGAGACGCCTGGAGATGCTGCCTACCTGTGTTTGAAGCAGAGCTGCCGCTGTGGACACGGGAACCCCCTCAAGTGAAATGTGGCCCCCAAAGAACCACAACAAATTGAGGGAAAGAGGAAGTAGCTCTTGGGGAGGAAATCAGCCCCCCAAAAGGAGTCACGTAATAACAACTACGGACACGGATCCATAAACATATGCAGAATCCACACTGGGAACTACCATTTCCCGATAAGGCAGTTTTGCTTTTTATAACACACAGGGTTAACAGTCGGTTTTTTCTTTTAAGGGATAATTTTAAGTATCTATATTTTATAACGGGAGCTAAAATGTACTAAACATATTTATGCCTTTATTTATAAAAGATGAAATAGAAACAAAAGGCATTTTAAGGCTTAAAGCCAAAACGTGGTAGCTGCCTTGTTTGAAAGCAGCACCTTTTTGGCTCGTGCCGCATTTCCGATATATATATGAAATTACGTCTGCTAATGAGGAAAGAGAGAGCCACCTAGAAAACAAAGTGTCCTCTTACGCTTGGATTTACAAAATGTCAAGCATGAAAGAAACCGTGAAGTTTTCTGAATCTCAAGTCTCCTAAAGCCCCTACCCGTTCTTAAGACGGGCTGTTTCACGGGCACACACCTGCAGCATCTGTTCATTCCTAGTGCCTGTAGGAAAAGAGCTCACGCCTGCAGACCTCCATGTTCTTTACAACCAAAGCCTTGCCCTACTGGCTCCCTTTCACAAACTAATGCATATTTTAAAAGGTGGACTTGTCAAAAAATGACTGAAAAAATAAACATTTCTCCTTCACTGACACTTTGACTACACAGAGGTGCTCATTCTTAGATCAAATGAGACACAGAGGAAAAGAGGAGGCACCCCCAAAATAAACCAGCCCTCGATGGAAGCCGGCCTCTCCCAGCCTCCTCTCCTCCACGCCTCGTCCCCAAGAGGAATGAAAAGGAGCTTCCCGGTCACCGACGCACGTGAGACGCGCAGCGGCCCCAAAGCCGGCTGCTTACCTTCGTGCTTGTAGGTCATCTCTTGGCAGCCAGAAAAATACAGGCACACAAGAGCACAGAGACAAAGGAAGAAAGAGAAGTAGAGCACGAAGAGGATATACTCCATGGCGGTGAGGGGCGCACAGCTTGCTAGCCTGCGTGTGCCGGGGCCGCCGAGAGCCACATAACTGGCATCAATTCCCAGGCCTCTCCCGAGTCCGAGGAAAAGCACCACTTCGCTCCCTGAGCCTGCCCCGTTCCTCTACGA
>JAQZBX010113776.1:0-10076 GCA_029593785.1 Cabassous unicinctus
CGGCCTGCCCTCACAAGGAGGCACCAGGAAGCGAACCCGGGGCCTCTCATATGGTAAACGGGGACTCTATCCATTGCACCACACCCGCTTCCTGCCGTGAGGTTGCTGCATCAGCCCACCGCACCGCTCAGGCCGGTGTGCCCTCACAAGGAGGCCTCGGGACACGAACCCGGGCCTCCCATATGGTAAACGGGGGCTCATCCACTGAGCCACACCCGCTTCCCTGTTAGGAGGTTTTTGGTGACTCATTCAATCTCTTTACTTGTTATTGGTCTGTTGAGATTTTCTGTTTCTTGCGTTAGATTATATAATTTGTATGTTTCTGGGAATTTGTCCATTTCATCTAAGTTTTCCAGTTTGGTGGCAAATAATTGTTCATAGCATCCTCTTAAAATCCCTTTTATTTCTGTACAGTCAGTAGTACTGTTCCCACTTTCATTCCTGATTTTAATTATTTGTGTGTCCTCTTTGTAAATCTGGCTAAAGTTTGTTGATTTTATTGATCTTTTCAAAAAACCAACTTTAATTCTCACTTTTAAAAATTTCTTTTGTCTCTTTCAAATTTTTAAAAAATTTTTCTCTCAATTCCCTTGATTCTCTCTTTTGTCGTTCTTTGCTGTATTTCATTTATCTCTGCTCTAACTTTAATATTTCCTTCCATCTGCTAATTTTAGTTTTAGTTTGCTCTAGTTTCTTTAGGTGTGAGTTAGGTTATTGATTTATGATCTTTTTTAATGTAGGCCTTTCGAGCTATAAATTTCCCTCTGAGCACTTCCTTCCTTTGCTGCATCCCATAAATTTTGGTATGCTGTGTTTCCATTTTCATTTGTTTCAAGATATTTCTTAATTTCCCTTGTGGTTTCTTCTTTAACCATTGGTTGTTTGAGTTTGTTTTTTTCATTTTCACAATTTGTAAGTTTTCTAGTTTTCCGTCTGCAATTCATTTCTAGGTTTATTACATTGTGGTCTGAGAAGATACTTTGTACAATTTCAATATTTTTAAATTTATTAAGATTTGATTTGTGGCCTAACATGTGGTCTATCCTGGAAAATATTCCTTGTGCACTTGAGAAGAATATGTATTCTGTTGGATTGAGTGTTCTATATATATCCATTAGGTCTAGTTGGTTAATAGTGTTGTTCAAGTCGTATATTTCCTTATTGATCATCTGTTTAGATGTTCTATCCATTATTGAAAGTAATGTATTGAAGTCTCCAACTATTATTGTAGAACTGTTTCTCCCTTCAAGTCTGTCAAGTTTTGCTTCATGTATTTTGCAGCTCTTTTGTGAGGTTCATATATGTTTGTAATTGTTGTATCTTCTTTGTAATCTTTTTTGACTCAAAGTCTATTTTTTCTGACAATAATATAGCCACTCTGACTCTTTTGATTACTGTTTGCATGGAATATCTTTTTCCATTCTTTTACATTCAACCTCTTTTTGTCTTTGTACCTTAAGTGAGTCTCTTGAAGACAGCATACAGATGGATCATACTTTTTCATGCAATCTGCCAATCTCTGCCTTTTATATGGGAGTTTAATCCATTGACACGTAAGATAATAACTGAGAAGGAAGCATTTACTTCTGCCATTTAGCTATTTGTTTTCTGTTTGTCTTATATGTGTTTAGTTCATCAGTTACTCCATTACTGCCTTTTTAAAAAATTATTATTTAGTGACTTTTTAAATAAGTGTACCATTTTGATTCCCTTGTTCTCTTCTTTTTTTCTGTAATTTTTAGTTATTTTCCTAGTGGTTACCTTTATAATTACCATTAACATCTAAACTAATAACAACGTAGTTCAACTAGTACCAACCTAGTTTCAATAGTATACAAACTCCTATATACCTCCATCCCTCCCCCTTTATATTGTTATTTTCACAGCTTACATCTTTATACATTATATGCCCATTAATATAGATTTAAGATTTTTTTTTTTTTTACATGCATTTGCCTGTTAAGTCAGGTATGGGGATGAAAGCCATTACAAACCAAAAGTACAATAATACAGGATTTTATATTTACCTAAGTGGTCACCTTTACCATTGTTCTTTATTTCTTCTTAGGGCTTTGAGTTACTGTCTAGTATCCTTTTATTTCAGCCTGAAGGACTCCCTTTAGCATTTCTTGTAGGGCAGGTTTCTGGTAATGAAGTCTGTGTTAGTCAACCAAAGGAGTGCTAATGCAAAGTACCAGAAATCTGCTGGCTTTTATAAAGGGTATTTATTTGGCATAGAAGCTTACAATCACAAGCCATAAAGCATAAGTTACTTCCCTCACCAAAGTCTGTTGCCACGTGTTGGAGCAACATGGTTGCTGGTCTCTGCGAGTGTTCAGACTTTCTCTTCCTCTTAAGGCTCCGTGGTCTCGGCTTCTTCCAATCTCAGCCGCAGGCTGGGACAAGTCTCATCTCCTGGGGCTCGTTTTTCTCCGGGCTCAGCTGCTCTGCTCTCTCCACAAGGTCAGCTGTAAACTATCAGGCAAACGGCTCTTCTGTCTTCCCAGGGCCTCTGCTGTGTCTAACAGAGCCTTCTCTCTTCCTCTATGTTCTTCTCTGTGTGCTTACTTCCCGGGGGTCCAGCATTAAAACTCCAACCTCCCTTCTGTGTGGTGTGGTTTCTCTGTGAGTCCCCGCCTGGGAACTCAGTGTCCTACTGATGTGGCCCAGTCAAAGCCTTAATCGTTATTTAATCAAATAAAAGTGAAACCTCTGAACTCAGTATCTGTTTTTGGAATTCATAAACAATACCGAACTGCTACAAACTCTTTCAGCGTTTATCTGTAAATGTCATAATTTCTCCTTCATTTAAAAAAAAAAGATTTATTTGTTTCTCCCCCTCCCCCCTCATTGTTTTGCGCTTGCTGTCCGCTCCCTGTGTGTTGTTCTGTGTCTGCTTGTTTTCTCTTTAGGCAGTAGCAGGAACTGATCCTCGGACCTTCTGGAGCAGAGAGAGGTGCTGAATCTCTTGCGCCACCTTAGCCCCCTGGTCTGCTGCATCTCCCATTGTCTCTCTTCCGTGTCTCTTTCTGTTGTGTCATCTTGCTACACTAGCTCTCCACGCAGGCCAGCACTCCTGCGTGGGTCAGCTTGCTTTTTACCAGGAAGCCCTGAGACTTGAACTCTGGACCTCCCATATGGTAGATGGGAGCCCAATCACTTGAGCCACATCCACTTCCCTCTCCTTCATTTTTTAAAATTTTTTTCAATTTTTATTTGTGGAGGAGGAAGAGCACAAGGGTGTCACCGTGCCCATCCACTGCCTGCCCCATGGCTGGCAGGAGCTGTGGCACGGTTGCAGCCCCATGGCCTGCGCCCCCCTGGGAAGGGGGTTGTGGGCCCCCCCAAGGTGCTCACCTCGCCCTTACCCACTGCTACCCCACCCCATCCCAGACCGGGGGAGCCCCCGGCGGGGTGGAGGGAGGCAGGCCAGCAAGGCACAGCTGCCATGGAGGTGCGAGCCTGGCACACGCGAGAAACCCCTGGGCGGGATGGGTGCCTTCCCGCCGCTGTGCGCGGCTTACCCCACCGGCGTCCTGGAGGAGAGGCGAGGAGGAGGCAGCCCTGCCTGCGGGTGGATGCAGGTGCGTGACACCCGTCACCGCTCCAACGCTGGAGCGATGGAGCGAGTGAGGCCGAGCTCCTCTGGGAGGAGCGCACAAGCCCCCGGACAAACCCTTGTGTTGAGGGCTGACTTTCAGTAGATCGCAGTGAGGGAGCTGCTCTGCTGCGTGTGAAACCCCGACTCAGAAGCAGGTCGTCTACGAGTGGTTTAGCACCAGGTTCCTCACGAACGTGCGGTGCGTGACGGGCGAGGGGGCGGCCCTCTTTCAGGCCCATTTCCCTGGATGAGGGGCTCTCTGCACCGTCCTCAGTCCCGACGCAGCAGGGGACGCCGCACGAGTGGGCGCACATGCCAACCCCCTGGCAGGGACGGTGGGGGACTGGTTATCTGAGGCCATCTCCTTCATTTTTGAAGGATAATTTTGCTGGATATAGAATTCTTGGGTGGCATTCCCACCCTCCAAGGACTTTAAATGTGTTATCCAGCTGTCTTCTGGCCTCCATGATTTCCAGTGAGAAATCAGCTGATCTTATTGAGGATCCTTGTATATAACAAGTTGCTTCTCTCTTGCTACTTTCAAAATCCTCTTTATCTTTGGATTTTGATAATGTAACTATAATGCGTCTTTGTGATAGACTCTTGGAGTCTATCCTGCTCCGAGTTTGTTGAGCTTCTTGAGTGTATAAATCTTTCATCAGATTTGGAAAGTTTTTGACCATTGTTTCTTCAAATACTTTTTCTGCCCCTTTCTCTTCATATATTCCCAGTAGTTTTTGAAGTATTTTTATCAGTTACAAAAAATATTTACTTTGAAATTAACTGAATATTCTGCACTAAGTGAATGCATGTACAGAGCTTGGATTTGCCTTTAGTGTTTTTACTGTACTCTGTGCTATATATTTATACTTCTTTAGCTGGGGCTCATTTGTGGCCATGCTTTAGAGAGTCTCGGCTCACTACCTAAGGAGCATAGGAGAGGAATTATCTTCCTGGATGGGAGTCCTTACTACTAGAAAGGGAAAATAGAAAACATAAGAGAGCTGGCAGGACCTGAGAAGTAATCTGCTAATACCAATGAAGGGGTTAAATAGGCCCGTTGCTCTTTCCTCTAAGGAACTCTTAAGTGCTTTATGGACACTGGTACCTTCAAGTATATTCTTTATACCTCAGTGAATGGAGGAGACTGGCCTCTTTCTACTTGGAGTCAGTGATGCACGAAGAGGTCAAGAGGACTCCCTCAGTCACACCTAATGGTGGAGACCAGAGAGGATGTATGTGCTGAGACCATCTGCATGTGTGTGGGGAAATATAATAGAAGAAAAGGGCAAAGAAGCAGTTGACAGCATTCTGAAATTTTCCCTTCTGTCTCATTGCTCCTGAAACTCTGGTTTCCAGACTAATGATTCTGGTACTCATGAATGCATAGTGCACTCATAGAACTGGTAATCCTTGTTGAAATATTTAACCTTTTTCCAGACTGTTCCTGAGTTAACCTTAATTTGGGCTTCTTCATCTGTCTTTCTCTGGAAACAAGGAAAGCACTTCTGTTCAGATACCTGTAACTTTTCGCCTGAATGGTGACGTAGCCTCCTTGCCCATCCTTCTGTCTCCAGCGTGGCTCAGCACCTCACATTTTGCCTGTGGTCATCTTCCACACTGCCACCAACTAATCTTTCTGAAGTATGTATTTGGTCATGTGATTTCCCTACTCTGTTATCTTTCCCAGGAACTCCCAGTCATGCACTGGACACAGCCCCACAGCCTGGTTGGCACCTGTGATTCCGTGTCCTGACCCTTCAGTAGCCAAGAGCTCTCTGGCCAGTCACACACTGCCAGAAATGCCTTGATCTCCCTGGGTATAGTAGACCATTTCTGCACTCTGCCTCTGTAATATTTTTTTCTTATCTTCACTACTGCACTTACTGCTTGGGCATGGATGCCCAATTTGGTTCACAGGTATGAATCCCTGTCTCTGTGAGAGCCTTGAGGACAGGACTGGAGTTGGACTCACCTCTGTGCCCCCAGGGCCTAGCACAGAGGGTCTCCTTAATAAACTTGGGGAATGAATGCACGCCTGAATAACTTAATGAAACCCCTGGTACATGCTGAGGCTGTGTATGAGATCTTAGAGCAGGAGGTGTCTAGGCTTTGGCCTCCTGCCCCCCACCCAGGCTACTCCTCACTATAGAGGACTTGGCCTAGGAATTAAAATGCTTGTGAGCCACTTGCAAGAGGAATCAATGCTACTGCCTTGGTGATGTACCTCCTGTTAACCTGGAGTTTGGATTTCTACCCTCTTAATTTTGTGGAAGCTGCAGAGGTTTCCACAGATCTCTCAAAGTCCAGGGAATGGCCATTTCCTTTACCCCCCAACTGACTCTTCTGGGCACATGGCACTGTCAACCCCTCCCATGTGGAAGGGAGGTACCCAATCGCTTGAGCCACCTCTGTTCCCTGCTTGTTGTATCTCTTGTTGCGTCTCCTTGTCGTGCCAGCCTGTGGCGCCAGCTCACTGTCTTGTCTTCTTTAGGAGACACCAGGAGCCGAACCTGGGACCTCCCGTGTGGTAGATGGGCACTCAACTGCTCGAGCCACATCTACTTCCCAAGTATATTAATGTATTACTATTCCCTACAGTCCATAGTTTGCTTTAGGTGTGTTTTTGTTCCTATACTACCCTATTATTAACACCTTGTAATATTAAGATACGTATGCTCTAATTCACGGAGAAACGTTCTTCTATTTGTACTCTCGACCACAGTCATTGTTCACAACAGGGTTCACTATGCTATACAATCCCGGGTTTCATCCTCTAGCTTTCCTTCTAGTGACCCTAAACTTCTCCCTTTCAACCACAATCACTCACGTGATTCAGCACTGTTAATTACATTCATGATTGTGTGCTACCATTACCTCTATTTCTGAACATTTGCAATCAACCTTATTAAAAATTCGGCACAAATTAAGCATCAGTTCCCCATTCTCTACCCTCGGTCAATCTTCTGGTAAACCTGTATTCTAGATATTAACTCCCTGAGTTTATACATTATGTTAAGTTCATATTAGTGAGACCATATAATATTTGTCCTTCTCTCTGGCTTATTTCACTTAACATAATGTCCTCAAAGTTCATCCATGTTGTCGCTTCAGGACTTCATTTCTTCCTACAGCTGAATAATATTCTGTTGTATGTATATACCACATTTTATTTATCCATTTATCAGTTCATGGGCACTTGGGTTACTTCTGTCTTTTGGCAAATGTGAATAATGCCACTGTGAACATCGGTCTGCAAATGTCTGTTCAAGTCCCTACTTTCAGATCTTCTGAGAATATACCTAGGAGCGAGATTGCTGAATCATATGACGGTTCTATACTTAGTTTCCTGAGGAACTGCCAAACTGTCTTCCACAGCAGCTATACCATTTTACATTCCCACCAGTAGTGAACAAATGTTTCTCTTTCTCCACATCCTTTCCAACACTTGTAGTTTTCTGTTTAACAGTGGCTATTCTAGTAGGTGTGAAATGATATCTCAGATTGTTTTATGTTTGTTTTGTTTTTTTAAGGAGGTATTAGGGATTGAACACAATCACTTCATACATGGGAGGCAGGCATTCAACCACTGGGCTGCATCTGCTTCCCAGTGAGAGTTGGTTTTTTCGTGTGTGTGTGTGTGTGTGTATGTGTTTAAGGGGGTACCGGGGCTCAAACCTGGGACCTTGTACATGGGAAGCAGGTGCTCAACCACTTGAGCTACATCCACTCCCCTCTCATATTAGTTTTTTTTTTTTTTAAAGACTTATTTATTTTATTTTTTATTTATCCCCCCCTTGCTGCTTGTGCTGCTGTGTCCATTCGCTGCGTGTCTTCTCTCTGTCTTCTTATCTCCCCCTTGCTGTGAGGTCTTGCTGCATCAGCCCACGGCGCGCGCGAGCCGGCCTGCCCTCACAAGGAGGCCTCGGGATGCGAACCCGGGCCTCCCATATGGTAAACGGGGGTTCTTTCGACTGAGCCACACCCGCTTCCCTCATATTAGTTTTGATTCGCATTTCCCTGATAGCTTCTGAAGTTGAGTATCTTTTCATGTGCTTTTTAGCCATTTCCATTTCTTATTTGGAAAAATGTCTATTCAGGTGCTTTGCCCATTTATTAATTGGGTTGTTTGTCTTTTTATTTTTGAGCCAATAAACTTTTTTTTGAACATTTACTGGGTGCCAGCAACTGCCTTGGACCCTAAATGGAGCTGAGGGAATTTCTTGCCTTTGGCTGCTCATGGTTTGGTGGTGGTGACAGATAAGTAAATAGATGACAAACAGTGGTATAATAGCTTTGATAGAGTTGTCACAGGATGCCTTGGGAGCCACAGACATACACACTGAAATTCTGCTTGTCGGGAATGGGGTCTGGGCAAACCCCTGTGGCAGGGAGTTGAGTTATCCTAAAGGAAGACTAGAAAGTAGATAGCTAAGCAAAAAATTGCATATGCATTAACACAGGGCTTACTCTTGGGAGAGCTGGCAGTGGAGAGTAATTTATTTTTGGTGATAGCATTGAAGTAGAAATAGCTGCCTGGGCACCATTGGATTAGGAAAATGTTGCACTTTTTTAGTGGTGTTCTTGTATAAGCCCTTTGCCTCTAATTATGAGGTCCAGGAAAAAAAAGTGTTTAATTTTCTTGTAGCTAGAAAATTTTTTACTTACTTTAAAAAGTTTTCTTTTTCTTTTTTTGCTCTTGATCTTTCAGATGTAGTCTTGCCTACTACATTCCTAATTCTGAAAGTATATTCAATATTAAGGAAATTGCCAACTATTTTACCTTTCTTGAGAAAAATTGACATTACAAGGAGGGTGTCTGAATACAAAGAGATTTTCCCTTTCCCACTGGTGGGTATAGTGTCAGAGAGAGGGAGGCTCTGTCGTGCTAGACATGGTCCTAAATTGACAGCCAGAGGTTTAAACTAGAGGAAATCTGAAACCTGCATTCCTTTGGCAAGGGCAAACCCTTTTTTTTAAATTTTACAACCAAGAAAGGAATGGCTTCCCCAGCCTGGTCTATGGTGCCTTCAACAGAAAAGTTGGGATTCTGGTGTGACCTGATTTCTTAGGAAAACCCTTCCTTTGACTCAGGGAGAGAGAACTTTACCAGGTACTGGATATCATGAGACGTCTGAACAGAATGAAAGTCACACTGCCTTCTGTTTTTTTCTGAACTCTTCAACTTTGAATGGGAAGTAAAAAGCGAATAGTTGCATTTCTGATGGGTGTAACATACTGTAGCTCTAAAATCAAATCCTTTGAGAAATTGGAAGGGATCAGAGAACTGGGATAGGAAGAGAGCGTAGGCTTCTGTGCACAGAACACTGGGTGAAGGAGACCAAAGTTGCAGCATTCAGCAGAAATGTACTGACTGCCTCTCATGTGCCAGGCAGTGTGTGAGTGCTAGGGATGCACAGATCAAGAACAGAACAGCCACTTACTCACTCGTGGAGCAGATGTTCTGGGAACTCCAGGAAGATAATGTCTTGCCAGATGTTTTGATTCCCTCTTTTCCTCTCTTCCTTTCTGTAGGACAGAAGAATAAGCTGATCAGACTCTGACCATTCATTGGCTTTCAGCTTGCCAGGATCTTTTACCCACCTCTCCTTTCATGGTCCATGTGCTGCATCCTCTGCCCTCGGTGTGCAACTGGCCCCCAACGCAATGTGTGTTTGTCAAACCATGGAAGTGGGGCAGTATGGCAAGAACGCAAATCGGGCCGGAGACCGCGGAGTCCTCCTGGAGCCCTTTATCCACCAGGTGGGCGGACACAGCAGCATGATGCGCTACGACGACCACACTGTGTGCAAGCCCCTCATCTCTCGGGAACAGCGCTTCTACGAGTCCCTCCCTCCCGAAATGAAGGAGTTCACCCCTGAGTACAAAGGTCAGTCGCTGGCCTGTTTGGTGAGAGCAGCAGTCTTGGGCCTGTAGACCCTTGGCTCAGTTTTCCTTGTTTTCTTGGCTATGTGATGTTATTGTAGCTCTCTGTTTTAAAGCAACCGAGTCAGTTTGTTAAGCAAAATTAGAGGCTGAAAGCCTCAGCAAGGTCTTTAGATCTTGAAGATTGAATTGATTGATCTGAGAAGAATTCACAGCATTCAGTTCTGTTGGTAGAGAAGAGCCTGCTGTAGTCAAGGAGCTTTCCCTTGTTTGCTAAAGGGTTTTCAAGAAGTGGGTGTCACTTCTCTGGCCCCAGAGGAGGAAGATTTGCATGCTTTCCAGGCTAAGGTGGTGAGATAGATGGTTGGCGAGGTGGCTCTGTAGAGTGTGTGTCTGCATGTGCTGGGGGAATGAATTGATGGTAAGAAATTTGGAGAAGGACTGGGTCCTGAAGGAAATATGATTTGTTTTAAAATATAAATTACTTTATAAAAAAGAGCCCCGTGAATATTATACCAGAATTGTTATTTTATTTTAAATTCTGATTGTTGTCACTGTTCATTCGTTTTTATAATTGCTCTCCAGTGTG
>JAQZBX010113777.1:0-10076 GCA_029593785.1 Cabassous unicinctus
AAAAAAAAAAAAAAAAAAAGCTATGCACTGTCTTCCAGAATGTCCCATATTCTGGACTTGTCTGATAGCTTCCTTGTTTCAATACCGTGTTAAAAACTACTCTACCATTCAGGTTCATCCCGTCAGGGCATATTACGTACTACTCTTTCTCATTGCTGTAGGCTCTTGATTACCTGTCCCAATTACTGTCCGAATTCATCATCCCAACTGACTCCGTTTCCAACAACCCATCCCCCCAGTTCCATTTGCTCAGCACCTCTGGGTTCTGCTTAGTAAGCGCTTCTGAAACCTTCCTTTCCATTCCCACAGCCGCTGCTTAGCTCCAGCCCTCACCACCTCTGCCCCAAATCCATGTCTTTTTGCCTTTACTCTCCCTTTCCGCACGTGCCATTCTACTCCTTAAACAAGACCCACACTCTGCTAGGACCATAGTTCTAACACGCAAGTGTGATCATATGACTCTGGCTTAAAATCCTTCAGTGGTTCCCATGTCTTTCAGGATGAAATTCAGCTCCTTACGAAGGAGCAAAGCCGTTGTACCAACAGGGAGCCTGCCGACCTCGGTAACAGCATCTCAGCACTTCCCCATGCAGGTCCACCACTTCTGCTAATGTTTGTAATTTTCCGCCGACTATGCTTTTTCGGACAACCTGTGAGACGGATGCCTGGAGCACTCCTCTTCCTTCCTGGCTGACTCCTACTCGCCATTCAAGGCAATTTAAGGGCAACCTACTGCGCAAATGCTGCCCTCGTTCTCTTTCAGTTACATACCTTCCCGTGGGCTCACGTGGAACCCACAGACATCTCTGTCACAATATTACCTCAAACTGCATGGCAAGAGGTGGTTTCTTTACTTGTCTCCCCTCCAAGGCGTTACGCACCTTGAGAATGACTGGGACAGTGCCTGGAACACACTACAAGCTTGATGAATGCACGCAAATAGTTAATAATTGGTTATGAGATGGACCCACAGACTCCCTTTTGGTGTTTTGCTGGGTATTATTATCAGGATTATATTTCCTTCATATAATTAAACTGGGTGATATTTCATTTTTTCCATGTTCTAGAACAATGTGCATAAAAAGAGAATTATCTGTTGAGTAAGAGATTGGCCAAGGACACCATGACAGTTGTGTCACAAAGGAGAGGCTAAGATTGCTTGTGCTCTAGCTCCAGCTCTGCACCTCCACGGACGCGGGAACTTAAGCCAGTCACTTGACGTCCCTGTGCCTCCTCTCTCATCTGAGGGGCGGATCTACTGACAGAACTCGCCTCGCGGGTCACTGTGAAGATTAAACGTGTCAGCGGATGCAGTGCATTCAGAAGGCTACACAGCGTCATGGTAGAGTTACTAATTATCACCACCCAGGGTGGTAGTGATGTGTTTGAGGTCGTTTAACAGCAAAACCCTGTAACGGCCAATAACCAGAATGGTCAGTAAAGCCTTGGGGAATAGTAAAGTGGTAGTGAGAGAGTGAGCTCAGTTTCAAGCGAGGAGGAATACATAAAATCCTACCAGAATCTACAGTTACACTTTTTTGGATGGGTTCATGAATGTTTTAAATATATATCTATAAGGAGCAGATGTGGCTCAAGCAGTTGAGTGCCTGCCTCCCAAATGGGAGGTCCCAGGTTCAGTTCCCAGTGCCTCCTGAAAAAAAAAAAAAACAATAAGCAAAACAAATGAAAAAACCAACTCAGGGGAGCCAATGTGGCTCAGTGGTTGAGCACCACCTTCCCACATACAACGTTCCAGGTTCAATCCCTGGCCCCTGGTACCTCAAAAAATATTATTTTTTCATTTAAAAAGTAATAACTATTCTTTGTAGGAGAACTGTTCCTTCTAGGAGAAATGAAAAGAAGAAGAAGAAAAAAAAGCAACCCATGATATTACCATCCTAAGATAAGTGCTGTTAACATCATATTTCTTTCCTTCCTCAATATAGTTGAGAAAACATTGCATATAAAATTTTTGTTCTACTTTTTATACTTAACATTATGACATAAACATAATTTTAATATCTGAATAATAATCCATTGACATCTCCATACATAAAGTTTTTTCCCACTTCTGAATAATTTCTTTGGATGGATTCCTAATTACTAATTTTTGTTTTGATTATATACATATACACACACACAAACACATCTGTTTTTAAAGCTACTGACTCACACTGCAAATGGCTTTCCATAAAGTTATAACAATTTATGCTCTCCAAAACAATATATGAGAGCAACTGTTTCAACTGTTGCATGGTGTTATTTTAAAAGTTTTTGCCAGGAATTTCTCTTCTTCACTTATTCCTCTATATTCTCTAAAGTCCACTTAAATTAATAGCATCTTAATGATTTATAAGCTCAGGAGTCTACATCTCTGATAGTCAATAAATCCAATAATCATTACTATTAATGGAAAAATGATGAACTGTCCACTGGATGCAAAGACGTCATTGAGGTGGGTACTTTCTCTGCCTTCTCCCCTTTCGAAGTTCCCCCCGCACCATTCTTTCCCTTTAGTTCTGACAGCAATGCCTCATGGGAAGACCACTGCGAGTCTTATCTATTTCACTTACGTTAAGGATGCTACTGTTAAGCTGTAATGTAGAAACAGTACATTTTTACATGAAAGCATCTTTGCTACAGTTTGATAAATTAGATTTAAAATATTTTATTAAAAAGAGGGGAAGGTATATTATAATTCTTGGAATCAAAAGCAAGATAATTCCATAAGTAAACATTTCATTTATTCTAATGAATAGTGTGTGTTTTATACAACCAAAAAAGTTACTAAAATTTTAAAAATAAAAATATTTCAAAATATTTATCTTTATTTATTTATATTTATTGCTACTTAATGCAAATTTGCTTCCAAAAGTAGTAACATTTTTGTAAAGGCAATCCATTTTTTTATGGCAATATATATACTGGTGAGCATTTAATCAAATGTATACTTGAAAAATAAGTATTTTATTTGGCAACATCTTAGCAGCTCTAGGGTAGATTTCCAGATATTTATTTTCTTGACAAATGATTGTGATATGAAAATCATTGCTTTAGATTTTGTAGTGAAATAATGTTTGTTTTGAGTATTAGTAATAACCAAAAGTTCCTTAATTCTATGATAATTTCCTTTCTCAATCTTATCTTTCTAAAACCAGGTTACTTAAAAACCTGTGTGAATTATAGTGATTTCATGGTATAAATATTCTTAAAAGCTTTGCTATAGGATAGAGTAAACATTCTCAAAATACTATATGAAAAATATGTTGCCATTATTTTATGCCCTTCCATCATTTGTTAATATACCTGCAGGGAAGTGGATGTGGCTCAGGTGACTGAGATCCCGCCTACTACATGGGAGGTCCGTGGTTCAGTTCTTGGTGCCTCCTAAAGAAAGCAGTGACCTGGCATGACGGGCAGGCGCAGCAAGCTGACGCAACAAGAGACACAAGAAGGAAAAACATAATGCGAGACACAGCAAAGCCGGGAACGGAAGTGGCTCAAGCGATTAGGCGCCTCCCTCCCACATCAGAGGTCCCAGGTTCAGTTCCTGGTGCCTCCTAAAGACACAGCACACAGCAAGCGCAAACAGTGAGGGGGTGGGGCAAAATAAATAAATAAATAAATCTTTAAAATATATATCTTTATATACCTGCAGCCAAAAGGTATTAACCCTGGCTAAAAATTACTATGGGGAGCCAACATGGCTCAGTGGTTGAGCGCCGTCTTCTCGCATATGTGTCGCCGGTTCAATCCCCAACCCCGGTACCTCAAAAAAAAAAAAATTACTATAAAATGACTTGAGGCTTTTATCTATGCTTTAATTAATCAGTAAATTTTGAGAGGCAGTCTCATCAAAATTCTTTACATACATTCTATTCTACCTTTCCAAGATTGAAGGGGAAAACTACATACCATATGGTATAGCATTTCTCCATTGTGCTAACTTATCAAGTAGAATATATTTTCATGCCATATGCCCCAAATCATAAGTTTAAAATACAAACGTATATATGGTGCACATTAAAAGTGCATAAGTTAAAGAAGAATTAACTCCAATCTTTCACAAATTCCTCAAAAAAAATTTAAGGAAATACTTCCCAACTCATTCTATGAGGCCAGTATTTCCCTGTTTCAAAAAACAGACAAACACATTAGGGAAAACAAAAAACAAAAAAAAAAAACTACAAACCAATACCCATTATGGTTACAGAGGCAAAAATTCTCAACAAAATATTAGCAAACCAAATTCAGCAACATATAAAAAGGGTTATATGCACCATGACCAAATGGAATTTATCCCAAGAATGTAAGGTTGTTTCAATAGATGAAAAGCAATCAATATTATATACTATATTAATAGAATAAAGGACAAAAATCACATGATCATCTCAATATGTATACAGAAAAAGCATTTGACAAAATCGAACACCCTTTCATGATAAAAACATTCAACATTCCTTGAAGAAGGAAGGTTCTTCAACCTGAAAAACCCACAGCTAATCTCATACTCAGTGGTGAAAAGCTGAAGGCTTTCCATTTAAGATCAGGAACAAGACAAGGAAGTTCATCCTCCGCACTTTCATTCAACATTATACTGGAGGTTCTAGCCAAGGAAATTAGGCAAGAGACAAAAATAAAAGATATACAGATTAGGAAGGGAGAAGCAAAGCTTTCTCTACTTGCCGGTGATATTATCTTGCACATAGAAAAGCCTAAGGAATCTACTAAAAAAACTATCAGAGCTAATGAGAGAATTCAGCAAGTTTGCACAGTACAAGATCAATATTGAAAAAACAGTTGTAGTTCTACACTAGCAATAAAAATCCTAAATGAAAATTAAGAAAATTTCATTTACAATAGCATCAAAAAATAAAATACTTAGGAATAAATATAACAAAAGAAATGTAAGACTTCTACACTGAAAACTACAAAACATCATTGAAAGAAAATTTTAAAGACCTAATAAATGGAAAGACATCCTGTGTTTATGGATTGGAAGACTCCCAAAATTGATCTACAAATTCAATTATCAATGGTTAACAACTTTTATGTTATATATATTTTACCATAATAATTTTTTTTATTTCCAGCTGCTTATTTTGCAGAAATTAGGGAGCTGATACTAAAATTCCTATGCAAATGCAAGGGACCTAGAAATAGCTAAGACAATCTTGAAAAAGAACAAAGTTTGAAGACTCACACTTCTCGATTTCAAAACTTACTACAAGGGAGCAGATGTAGCTCAGTGGTTGAGCACCTGCTTCCCATATACAAGGTCCTGGGTTCTATCCCTGGTACCTCCTAAAAACAAACAAAAACCCAGCTCTCTTTGGGGAGCAGATATAGCTCAATGGTTGAGCACCTGCTTCCCATGTACGAGGTCCTGGGTTCAATCTCAGGTACTTCCTAAAAAGAAAATTTTAAAAACTCACTACAAAGCTTCAGTAACCAAAATTGTATGATACTGGCATAGGATAGATATATAGATCAATGGAATAAAATTGGGATGATATTTGACAAGGATGCCAAGAAAATTTGGTGGAAAGAATAGTCTTTTCAATAGTCCTTGTACATTCACATGCAAGAGAATGAAGTTGGACACCTACCTCACACCCCACACAAATATTAACTCAAAATAGATCAAAGACCTAAATGCATGAGCTAAAACCACAAACTTCGTAGAAGAAAACATAGTATAAATCTTTGTGATCTTGGATTAAGCAATAGCTTCTGAGATCTGACAAAAGCACAACAAACCAAAGTAAAAATAGACAAACTGTACTTCAAAAAAATTAAAAACTTTTGTCCTCACAAAGGGCGGTATCAAGAAAGTGAAAAGACAACCCACAGAATGGGAGAAACTAATTGCAAATCATATATCTGAAAATAGTCTATATTCAGTATTTATAAAGAACCTTTACAACTCAATAAAAAGACAAATAAGCCACACCTAAATTGAAAGTTTTTGAGACTTGATTTTGAGTCTTTCCAAAGCATTCAACTCAGTTTTCATAGACACAACAACTTCTTCTACACTCATTTTAGTCAGTTTATATAATATTTAATTAAATTATAACATTATAACAAGTACAACTCTCATAAATGCTTGAAACAAAACCAACTCTTGTAAAGAAATGATTAAGCCAACAGGATAGGTACGAAAGTATTCAGCCTACCAAGAGAATCAGCATGTTTTACAAAGGAAATATTGTGTGTTAATCCAGAGCACAAACTAAGGAAAGAAACTGAGACTCTACTGTACTTCTAAGGCTACTTTGGTCTAAGTTCATAGCATCATATGAATTTTTACACAGATGCCAAAAGAAAGTAGCTTTAGGAAACACTAAAGAGACAGCTGCTGTATAGAATATCCTTTTTAAAATATGCTTCTGAATTTTGTAGTGAGAGTGTGTTAATTCAGGCTTCTTGTTAGTGACACTAACACCATTGGCGTCCTTTCTTGTTTGTTTGTGCTTTTTGTTTTGTAGAACAATACTAAAATGTTTCTTGTATACTTATCTAGGACTGTTTTGCAAAAGGTTTCATAAGAATTTTAACAACTTAGTCATGTAAAAAATCAACCCAAGAAAGGAAATATTCTTAAGAATAAAAATTTCGATTTGAAATGTCCAATTCTCAAAAATTCAAATGAGGTCAATCTTCCTCGATTAGGAAAAATGTTGCATTATTAACAAGACTAATGCAACAGAGACAGTAAGTATAGTATATTGGTTAAAACACTGACCTTGGAGCCAGAGCACCTGGGTCAGCCCTGACTCCTCCATGGACAAGCTGCAGTTAGCCTGTCTGGTCTGTCTCTCTGGGCATATTAGATTGGATTGGATTCAGCGGATTCACTTTTACTTGATTAAATAATGATTAAGGCTTTGATTGGACCACATCAGTAGAACACTGTGAAAACGACAAGGCAGAAGAGTTAGTTGAAGTTTTGATATTGGAGCCCCGGAAAGTAAACACACAGGAGAAGGACACAGAGGAATAGAGATGGCTCATAGACACGGTAGAGGCCCTGGGAAGAAAGAGGGAGCCTGACAGTCTACAGCTGACCTTGTAGAGAAAAGAGAGCAGCTGACCGTGGAGAGAAACGAGCCCCAGGAGAGAGATGAGACTTATCCCAGCTTACAGCTAGTATTGGAAGAAGCTGGGATCATTGGAGCCTTAAGAGGAAGAGGAAGCCTGAACCCTTGCAGATGTCGGCAGCCATCCTACTCTAACCCATGGCAACAGACTTTAGTGAGGGAAGTAACTTACGCTTTATGGCCTGTTAACTGTAAGCTTCTACCCCAAATAAATACCCTTTATAAAACCTAACAGATTTCTGGTATTTTTGCATCAGCACCCCTTTGGCTGACTAATACAAGGGCATTTCCATATGTTCCACTCCCACCTCCTCCCACATTTTCCCACATTAACTTCCTTCATTAGTGTGGTACATTTGTTACAATTGATGAACACATTTTGGAGCATTGCTACTAAGCATGGATTACAGTTTACATTGTAGTTTACTGTCTTTCCCCACAATTTTGTAAGTTATGACCAGATATATAATGGCTTGTATCTGTCATTGCAATGTCATTCAGGACAATTCCCAAGTCTCAAAAATGCCCCCATATTACACCTCTTTTTCCCTCTCCCTCCCCTCAGAACCTCCAGTGGCCACTGCCTCCACATCAATGATAAAAGTTCTTCCATTGCTAGAACCACAATAAGTCTATAAGACCACTAAGTCTACTCTATTCCATTATTCATTACCCAATCCTGAGGATTCTGGGTTGGTGATGTCCACTCCACCTCTAAGTGAGAGGGGGCTTAGATCCCATGGGGCAGATGGATGGGACTATCTTGCTCACAGTTGCAGACT
The DNA here is from genome assembly GCA_029593785.1 of Cabassous unicinctus. Lineage (NCBI taxonomy): Eukaryota > Metazoa > Chordata > Mammalia > Cingulata > Chlamyphoridae > Cabassous > Cabassous unicinctus. The sequence continues at coordinate 7,886 of JAQZBX010113777.1, forward strand.
CTGTTCCTTGGGATGGTCGTTGTCCAACATCATCTCCTTGTTAGTTGTCCTGGCTGAGTCCAATGAACTGGAGAGTAGGAACTCTGTTGAGATTCAGGGCCCAGCTGGCACATGGACAGCCCACAGATTTAAGTCTCTTGGACATACACCTATCAACTCTAGCCCTAACTATAGGTTCAAATAGAAGGGGCAGAAGAGTCGTGTGTAGGGAAACCATACCTGAGTCCAATTCTGTCACTCTGGGGAGCATAAGTTCCCAAGTAGGTCCCACTGGCAGGGCACCAAACTCCTGAGCTGTCTGCCCGGCCTATAGTGTCTGGATGTGTCCACTATTTAAGGCAATATTTACTTTGGCAGTGAATGAGATCCTGCTGAGAATTGAATAAGCATAACCTCTGGAATAACCTCCCAACTCACTTTGAAGTCTCTTAACCATATAAACTCATTTGTCTCTACCCTTTCCCCCTTTTTGACAACATCTTTTTCCAGTTGCATTGCTAGTTGATGCTTGGTAGTAATCCCTTGGGCCAGGGAGGCTCATCCCCAGGAGTCATGTCCCATGCTGGGGGAAAGGTAATGCATTTAAATGCTGAGTTCGGCTTAGAGAAAGGTCACATTTGAGCAACAAGGAGGCTCTCAGAAGGTAACTCTTAGGTACCCTATAATATTAGGCTAAGTTTCAATTTCAAAAGTAAAGGTTCATAAGTACATTCAACAATATCAATGGGCTATCAATAGTTCTTCCTCCTTCACTAGTCACTGTCCCTGTACTTGGGGGATTCTTGCTGTGCCCTTAGAGAACGTGGCAAAGCTCCCTAGGGTAGGAATTCAATATTCTTTCGGTTATAGTATGAATCTTCACCCACCCTAACAATGCCACAAGAACACTTGAACACATTTGTATACCTTATAGGTGAACCTCTTCCCATGCATCCACTATCAATGACACCCTGCACTGATGATCCTCCCCTGCCCCAGGTGTAGCCATTCTGTGATCCAAAACTTCTCCAAAAATGAAGCTAAGAAAATAACCAAATACAATTAACAAGAAAATGAAATAATAATGACAGTTTTTAAAATAAAATACAAAAATTTTTTTAAATTTTGGAATAAAAAAAATAAAAAATGTAAAATTTAAGAAAAATATTTTTTGACATTCTTTCATCACTGTAAGATGTGTTAACACTTAACTTCATGTTGTAGACTATCAAATCTGTTTGTTTAGCTTTACGCTCTTTTTTACCTTACTACAGTTTTATATTTCTACTATATATTTTACCTCCTCAAACTCAACCTATCCAAAACCAAACTAATTTTCCATAAGATCCTTCATCCATCTTCAGATAGAGGGTCTTTGAATTAAATTACCTGAGAGGCATCTGTTCATGCCATGAGTTCTAAAACAGGCAAGTCCACTAAGACTTCATTGACTGATTTCTCCACAAATGTCCAATTCTCTCAATTCCTTAAACTCCTATTCTTAGATCCCAGGTATTTTTATTCCAAATCAAAATCTGAGAAAGGATCATGCTTGCAAATAATATTCAAAAGTATTTATAATATTTTATATTATAATGTAATGGGGTGAAAGCTAGGTTGTAAGAGTAAGGCAGAATGACGAAAAGGAGTACATATTTCTTGAACTGATTGAAACCTGGCATTGAGTATAGCGATTTCTTTCAAGCAGTTAGCTAGGAAAAAGAGGAAATTCACAGACTTGAAAGGTCGGCAAGACCAAGAGCAAACATTTTAAGAAGATTTGAGAATGTTTGTGGGCAAAAAGGAAGAAGTCAGTCATGACAGAAATCTGAAGACGTAATTTCTCATTGCCTGCAATCTTGTACCCGCCGCTTCATCCTCCATATTGCTGCCAAAGTGATGTTCATAAAATGCGCATCTGACTACATCACTTCCCAGCCTAAAACCCTTTAGAAACTCCCGCTTGCCGCCCAGATAGTGTCTAAGCCCCTGAGCAGTACAGGAAACCCTCCCTGACCTAGTGACACCAGGTGCAAAAAACCATTCCCAAGGGTGAAGACACCAGTGCCAGGCCAGGTGCCTGAGAATCACCCGAAAGCTTATTAAAAATAGGTATCTATGAGCTCTGACCCCTAGAAATTTTGATTTAGTAGGTCTGGGTAGTGGTAGAAATATATATATATATATATATATATATATTTTTTTTTTTTTA
>JAQZBX010113778.1:0-10075 GCA_029593785.1 Cabassous unicinctus
TAAATGGCAGGCAAAACAGATAATTCACCAAAAAGAAAATACACAAATGACCCTTAAACATATGAAAAGAAACAGATACATGCATCCACTCATTTGCTATAAAGAAAATTTGGGAAGGATGAATCCAAAACTAATGAGACTGATTAGTGGGAAACGGTAGGAATGAGGTGGAAAAACCAGAAGAAATGAATGACAGGAAATAGCTCTTCTCCAAGCACAGATTTTGTTAGATTGTTCTGATTATTGGAGTCATGTTAATGTTTCACATACTCAATAAGAGAAAACATAAATTACAAGAAGCAGGGTGGCAGGGCAGAGAATCCTAAAATGGAATATAAAGACCAATGAATGAACTAAACCATACTTTAAATGAATAATGTGACAGAGAAAGAACAGTAACCTGAGTTACTGTGGGACATCGTATTTTGACTATGTGCCCTCAGAGTGAAAATAAACAAAAAAGCCAAATATTGAAGAGAAGTAGAAGGAAAAGAAGAATAAGAGAAAGAAAAAGAAGAGAATGAGGAGTAGGAAAAGTAGAATGATGATAAAGCAAATGTGGTATAATGTTAACAACTAAACAACACGGATGAAGGGTATACGGAAATTCTTTGTCCAATTCTTACAACTATTCTGTAAGTTAAAATAAGTTAAAAGGAATGAACAGGAAAGAGTAAAAAAGGAAATTATATAACAGAAATCAAATGAAAGATCGACAGAATTACTCATAAAGGGTAAAATATCTGATCTTAAAAAAAGCCTTGCTGGGAGCAGATGTGGCTCAAGTGGTTGCGATCCTGCCTCCCACATGGGAGGTCCCGGGTTCTGCTCCCAGTGCCTCCTGAAAAAAAAACAAAAACAAACAACAAGCAAAAAACAAAACAAACACACCATCTCAGGGAAGCCGATGTGGCTCAGTGGTTGAGAGCCAGCTTCCCAAATATGAGGTCCCAGGTTCAATTCCCGGTCCCTGGTGCCTAAAAAATATTCCTTCTCTAGGCAAACTACTACTTCAAGACTTGACACTACTGAAAGCACATATACAAATATGACTGAACAGCACTGTTCATCAGACAAAGTAACTCACAACAACCTGAATACCCACTAAGAGTTGAAAGGTTAAAGGAGATGTGGCATAAGCACGTACTGGAATATTATAGGGCAGTGAAAATGAAGAAACTACAGGTATATGAAACAACATAAATGTGGGGGGAAAGTACAAAAAAGGCTTTGTACTGTATGATACCCATTTTCAGACAGCACAGAAACAAGTGAAGCTGTTCTCATCTATATTCACGCAATTAAACTGCTCTTTACAAGAGCAAGGACATCGAGGACAGTCATTCTGGGAAAGGCACAGGGGTAGGACTGAACACAAGTCCTGGACCTGGTGTGTCCTAGAGTTAAATGGTGGGTCCATGAATGTCATTTTATAATATAAACAATTACCCATGCCTAAAAATATAATCTTGAAAACTTCTTGAGTCAGTGCCCTTCCCGGTTGTAGTACTCAACCCCTGGGAGGTACTTTACGCCACCCCTCAAAACTTGTTTGGGGTTAATGGCATAGGAAAAGACCTTAATTCAAACTAAAGACTAATATGGGCCAATTAGTTCACTCCAAGAAACAATGCTCTGTGGAAAAAAATAAAAAGTCAACAATCAGCAACAGACCAATACACACAAGATTTGGAGATGCAAGCCTTCCCGGCAGCCGCTAATCACATCAATACTTATTCCAGACACAAGTAAGGCTGCACCTAAGATGCCGAGATTTATAGGCACTGTCAACTTACGAGACATCACTGGACTTTTCAGAAATTTGTTGAATTTTATAACATAAATATGCTTCTGAGTATAGTATAATCAAGTATTTTAAAAATAAAATGCAAAAACAAAAGCACAGGTGTTGTAAAAGAAAAAAGAAGATATAAGTGTATTAAACTTCCAAATAGAAACCGGATTTTTTTCAGTTATACAACTAAGTTTTCCACTATGCTATACTTCAAATATCATCACTATATTTTAGGCAATATCAAAATAATAATTATCTACCCCTAAAAAATCCACATTGGTAAATACTATCCATATATATGGCCACAAAATACTATTAATAATGATGGTATACATGGGTATGTTTTTTAATATGTGCTTAACAAATGCAATTTTTTAAATTTTAATAGAAAACTAAAAACTCCAATATGTAAAATCTAATTATCTTCTCACCTAGCCAGGAAGATACAATTTTTAAAGTCTCAAACTGCTATAATATTCTCTGGTCTATTAAAAATTGGTGCTTAAAATCTTTAAACTCAGAAGATCAAGTGTACCCAACATCACCAATTCCCATGAAAACTCAGTCAAAAATTTTTAAAAAGTAAAAATCTACAAAATGTTTCTTTGGGTGGTTTGTTGTTTGTTTGTTTTGCTTCATTTTAAATGTGAATGCCTTGGTTTTCTAGGCTTTAAAGGATACAAGGTCAGAACATACTCCTTCACGGCTAAAAGACAATCAAAAGTACAATGAATGGCAGTTTTCCATCTTTAACTCTGAATGGAAAATTGGCAATGTCAGTCGGGCATATCATGTTTCATTGCTGGACCTCTTCTAAAACACATACAAAAAGCCTCCTAATCAGAACAGCATGTACGCAAAGAAGCACCCCGTTTACAAAGAAAAAGCATTTTTTTCCCAGTAATTCTGCTTGTGGTCAACTCTGTTTTGTATTAAGTAAGCATAATAACCCTTGTGAAACCTAAACAAGAAATAGGTGTAAATACCCATGCCCTTTCAACTATACCCAAAGAAATCTGTTTATTTCCATTAACGGTTAAAATAATTCAAAAGGAGAATGCCAATAAAATAATGCTTTTTAAAACTTTTAACTTTGAAAATATTTTCGGTCTTTAATTTTCAGTCAAACATAGTCTCACCCAATCCAGGCCACTTTTCTCCCATTCTTTCATTTCTCAGGTACAATAGAGGCTGATGTCCTCTCACACATATCCTTTGATACCCTGATATATTTTAAGATTTATGTTGTTGAGCATACTTGCTCCTATTTAATGCTCATTGTTGGGACTTTTGAAAATAACTCTTAGAGGGAAATCATTCTTGGTTGCGGAAACCAAGAACTTGCAAGAATTTGGGATGATTCAAATAGCGTATCTAAATCTGAAGATTTTTTAATAAAATGAAAAATAAGTAAATAGATTTATTTTGACTCAACAAAGACCAGGACAAGGTCAGTGTTTAAAAACAACTGACCCCTTCTAAGGAAGGCTTCCAATAAGAAATGACCCTTGATTTATAATTTAATGAATAAATGTAATTTAATGGGTGTAAAGAGATATCTAGGATTCATCTAGGCTACCTAGGGTGGTTAAATAAGGAGGGACACATGACATCTTAAGGGAATGGTTAAGATGCAGAAACACAAGAAACAGGAGTGGTTACCTTCTTCGTAAGAGAGGGATTCTATAACTGATGAAATTGGTGACATCCATTTTAGTTATTTTTAATTATTCTCCAGGCTTATCGGTATTCTATATTTAAAGGCTCTGCCTCTACCTGCTTATATGAGGAATAATATTGTGTTCTTGAGGGCTGTTTGGGGAACACCATATAGACAGACTGTAAAGGAGCGATTTTTAAATTATGCTAATGACGAGACACTATGTTTTAATTTCTAAAAGAGACAGGCAGAGATCAAGTGCTCATAATCTCTTGTTAGCATGGTCAACAAAAAATCAAACCATGTAAACGCAAATGTAAACTTTTGAAGAGGAAAGTGAAAAGGAGTAAGCTTTATAAATCCTCATTGTTTATTATCACAGCAAGTGGAAAATCACACAGCATCCCCGGAAAAATAAAAAAATTAAAGCAGAAGGAAATTAATCAAATATAGAGAGCATTGTCTAATAAGTTTCAAGAAGAATTAAACATTTCAAAATTATAAATACATCTGTAAGCCAAATTACTGTCTAAAATCTTTGAGATTTTTTTTCTTTTAACTCTTGCTTCACATAGAATGGCCAAATACAGAAAAGTTCTAAGCAATTTCCCAAGAGGGAAAAAACAGGGATCACATTTTGAGTTAAAGTCATATGCTTTGAAGACATCATTTGAAAATTTTAGGTTCCTGCTGAATCGGTTTCTGGCTTCTCGGTACATGGAAACTAAACCCTTAAGAGTTTCTTTTAAAACCCATTACAACAGGATGAGACACTTAAGAATGAAGAAGTGTGTGTGCTCTTTTTTTTTTTTTTGGACTCATTTATCTATTTATTCACTCATTCAAAATACAATTGTGTGAGACTCATTTGTGGTTTCCCTTCACATGGCTCTTCTGCCCCTTCTATCTAAACCTGTAGTTAGCACTATACTTGTTGAGTGTGTGTCCCAGAGACTTAAACTTTGGTCTGTTCCTGTGCTGGTTGAACCCTGAATCTCAGTTGAGCTGCAACACCTACTCTCCAGTTCATTGGACTTACCCAACAACTAACAGGGAGATGATGATGGAAAACGCCCATCCCAAGAAACGGAGAGAGTCTGAAACTGCAAGAAGCAGGATAGCCTTATCCATCTGCCCCATGGGAACTAAGACGCCTCTCAATTAGAAACAGAGTGGGCATCACCATCCCAAAGTTCTCAAGATTGGGGAATGAACAATGGACTAAAGTAGACTTATTGCTATTCTATTATAGACTTATTATTATTCTAGCAATGGAAGAACTTTTATCATTGATATAAAGGCAGTGGCCACCAGAGGTTCCAAGGGGAGGGAGAGGGAAGAATAGGTGTAATATGGGGGCATTTTCGGAACATTGGAATTGTCCTGCATGGCACTGCAATGATGGATACAGGCTATTACATATTTTTTCATAACCTACAAAATTGTGTAGGACAGAACTTAAACTGAAATGTAAACTTCAGTCCATGGTTAGTAGCAATGCTTCATTCAATATGTGTTCCTCAATTGTAACAAATGTACCACACTAACAGTGGATGTTGCTGATGTGGGAAAGTGTGGGTGGGGCATATAGGAACACCCTATATTTTTTATGTAACATTTATGTAATCTAAAGCTTCTTTAAAAATAAAAATACTATTTTAAAACAAACAGAATTGTAGAGCACCACTATAATCAAGACACTATGCAATGGAAGAAACAGAGCAAGTCTTTACACTGAAAAAGCTTACCCTGAGAATATCATATTGGTATTGGAAGTCTTTAAAAATCCTTACTAAAGTACTTAATGTTAGCATTACGGACAGGTTTGGCACTGTTGTAGAGGTGATAACACTTTTGGAACACCTCAAATAAAAAAGGACTAAAATAAAATACTAGTGTCTAGCACAGTGTGTTGCATATAACAGGCATTCAATAAACCAATCAACTCAAGAATTTATCTAGATATTTCTTGGAAATATTTTAAATAATTCAAGCCACTGTTAGCTAATTTTCAAAAAGGTAAAATCTCGACTGATAGATATAAAATGAATACATGTTAAAAATTGTATTCTACTCATACAATGAGAGAACTAGTCAAATGTAATAACCAATTTTAAAAAATATCAAAAAAGCACAAGTTTATGGGTAGCAAAAGGATGTTGAAATGAACTGGAAATGGAGGTAACACTGGTTCTTTCTAAAAGAGGAGTGGAAAGTCAACCAGAGTTTTACTGGTCATCACAGAATCTGCATGTCCACCATTAGTCCTACAACAGATAAAGATCTGCCACGCTGTCCAAAGACAAAGAGCAGGACTGGAAGCAGCTCCCCGCGGAACCCAGGCTGACACAGATAATTCATTCTCTCCATCGATGACTAGTTTCTTCCTACATGGGCAAAAAGAATAAGTCAAATTTCTGTTTATCTAAGTGAAACGAAGAAAGGAAAGAGACCTGTCTTCGTCTGAGCACACACCATGCGCTAGGCACTGTGCAAAATATGGCTGTGTGCCCAATGATTTGATCCTCACACCAACAGCCCCTTTATAAATGACGATCCTAATGTTTTCGGTTTAACTACTGCTGCCCAAGATCTCACAGCTAGAGAATTGTTAAGCCAGGATCAGAAAGCAGGTCTGTTGACCCCAAAACTCCACAGTGACTAAAATGCAAGCTGAAATCATGTAGAGTTTTGGATTTGTTTGTTTTTATGTTTTCTAGCAAGTAAATGAGCAATGAAAGACATATATAAAATAAAGAAACAAAATATAGCATAACTAATAATAAAAGCATGAAGTTAAAAAAAGGAAAAAAGAGAGATGAAAATTTAAGAATCATTTAATAAAACCAATGTTCTCAAATAAGTATATATTTAAGTTGACACCAATAACAGAAGATATTGTCCTTTGTTATTAAAAACCCAAAGAAAAGAAAAGCATGGCTAGCTAGCACACATACAGTAATTTAACAATGCTAATTAAAAAATAAAATAAAACCAGCAGTCCTCAAATAAACGCTTAAATATACTCTACTGCCAATGCAAAACAAAACTTATGAAGGCAAACAAAACTACTTTAAAGTCCCCTACAGGTCTTCCAGTTAATCAAATAGCAAAGAAAATCCACTTATAGTATGTGAATATTGGCAAAATGAAACTCACAATTTTCTCTTCTTTTTTCCTTCTTTAAACCTGCAATAAAAAGCTTGCCGCAATGTCCATTCCCTTTATGCTATGGAGATTATTTTCAGTTCTCTTTTTCTTCTATGTGCACTACGCTTTCTTCAATTGAAGATTTCTTTTCCTCTTACTCTGTGAATGAGTTTCCTCTATTACTATTTTTTTTTCCAAATGCCCATGCCATTCTTGCTATGAATTTTTTTGTAATGTATATTACTACTTTACTTAATCATTATGTCTTGAAGTTAGAGTGGTTTTTTTTTTCTTTTCTGAATCATAAAACAGTAATACAAATAAACAAATCTTTCTATCAACATACTAACAGGTTTCAGTAGATTACAAGCATAACAACCATTTGCCAGAAGCTGACTCAGCCTCCTAAGATGAAATAAACGGCCCCATAATAATTTTCATTCAGACAAAATGAGTATCATTGCATACAACTAGAATTCTTCACTTTAGAGCTTTTGGGTATTTTACCAAGCTTCATCTGAAGTTTGAAAAACGTCTTTACTATCCAAATGGAGTACTACATTTAAGCATCCCCATCAGAGTTAGCAACATTTCCACATGTAAATCAAAATCAACATTCTGGTTTTACACACTTGGCATAAGCTTAATTCATCTCAGAGAGCAATCTCCTCTCAACATACTGACAAAATTTAAATTACTGAGTCTGCAAGGATCTGTTCCAATCTTGGATAAACAAAATGTGGTATAAACATACAACAAAATATTATTCAGCCAGAAAAAAGAATGACGCTCAGGTTCATGTGACAATATGGATATATTCAAGACATAATGTTGAGTGAAATAAGACATATACAAAAGGATAAATATTGTATGATCTCACTGATATAAAATAACTAGAATAAGCAAACTCATTGAGTTTAAAGTCTAGAATACAGGTTACCAAGGGCTCATTAGGGGTAGGAAATGGGAAGTTAATGTTTAATTTGTAGAGAAATTCTATTTGGGTTGATTGTAAAGTTTTGGAAACAGATGGTGGTGATAGCAGTACAACACCTTTTAGTAAGATTAACAGCAATGGATTATATACGTGAATATGTTTAAAAGAGGAAATCTTAGGTCACATATATATACTACTACAATAAAAATTAAAAGATAAAGCATAGGACTATATAACCCAGTGAACCCTATTGTAAAAGATGGACTATAGTTAACAGTAAAATTATAAAAATGTTTCCTGAATGATAACAAATGTACCATACTAATGCAAGGTGTTAATAATAGGGTTGTATATTGGGGGAAAATGAGCCCTGATATAAACTATGCACTATAGTTAATAGTACAATTATAATAGTCTTTCATCAATTGTAAGAAAGATACCACACTAATGCAATGTGTTAAATACTAGCGGAGGGATAGATGGAAACGCTGTATTTTTTAAATGAGTTTTCTGTAAACTTACAATTTCTCTAATTAAAAAATTTTATTAAATAAATAAGTAAAAGTTAAAGACCTACAGAGAAGAGCTGAGGAAGCAGAAGGGGTAGGCAGTCTAAAAGAATAATCAAATTTTTTTCTACACACACACAAAGTGTAAGAAAAAGAATGCTTAATGACCTCTCTAAAATTCTGTCCCTTATATTTCATTCAATTTTACAAAATTATCAAACAGTCCTACTAAAATCTGCCAATATCCTAATAAGAGCATGACTCTTATGTAAAACAGATCAAATCTTAGGAAAAGAGTTGTAGACTTTCTGTTCTCCTCTACATGCTGAAAATGACAGCCTGTTCATATCGGAGTGCCTAGAGTATTTGGAGATTCACTTTTATTAAACCATTTATTTGCACTACCTCTTTTTATATTTCCTAACAACCCTAATAGGGGCATGTTCTAGTTTGCCAAAGGCTGCCGATACAAAGTACCAGAAATGGGCTGGCTTTTATAAAGGGGATTTATTTGTGGTAAAAGCTTATAGTTCCAAGGCCATGAAAAGTCCAAATCAAGGTTCCATAAGGGGTGCTTCCTCACCCGAGTCAGCTGCCGTTGATCCTGGCATGTTGCCACGTGTTGAAGCAAGATGGCCGCCGGTCTCTGCTGAGAGCTCAGCGGGGGGCAACCTATCCCTGAGCCTCAAGGGGGCTTCTCTCCTCTTGAGCTGCTCGGTGGGCCCAGCCTCTTGGGGACTTTGTGCTTAAGCGATCCTCTTGTCCTTTCTCACATTGCAGGGTCAAAAATGGTAGCTTCATTTTCCTGTGTATGTGTCTGTGTGTGTCTCCATTCTTATCAGACCCAGCGAAAGGATGGAGACTCAACCTGAGGCATGCCTCACTGACACAGCCCAATCAAAAGCCCTAAAGCGATCTTATCAAGTAATGTAATCAAAGGGCCCTCAAAAGAATTTAATGCAATCAAAGATACTCACACCCCAGGAATAGATTAGTTCAAAAACAATCTTTCTCTTTTTGGGATTCACCAAATTCAAACTGCCACAGGACAGTAGATAAATATAAGCCTTCAAAGGAAGATATAACTTTATCATATATTACTTCAAGCCTAATGACATAGGCTAATTGTGTGACTGTATGCTATATCATGTGTGATTGTGTGTGTGTGTACAGACAGAAATTACAAATTAAGAATGAAAGTGAATCCTCCTTTTATCTTGTCTCCAGCATCACGAGAAAGATGTCTAGAAAGAAAAGTGAAATTACTTCCATTTCTTCATATAATATTGAATTAATTCCCCCAACATTTATATTGTACTTGTTGCAGGATGGGTTTGGTACAGAAACAAAACCATTCTAGGAATTTCAAGCAGAAAGAGATCTAGCATAGAGAAGCCCCTGATTATAAAACCATTTAAAGAGCTGAAGGAAGAAATAAAAGTAGAGAAAGAAAGTGAGGGGTGGGATCACCAGTTTTCAGTTGACTCCCCCACAGCTGTGATCAGAACCAGGAAGTTGCTGCTGCCCCTTAGGGGTCAGGAAACGTATGGTTTAATTCATCATTTAGTGCCTGTCATATACTAGGCCAGGGGATCTTCAGCTACTCTGAGTAACGGAATCCTCTGACAGGCTCTTGTAGTTATGACCTTCTCTTCCCAGAAAAGTCCATATACTCAAACGCACACAACCTGAGGGTTACATAGATGCCATCCTTAGCAGCTTTCTGAAAGACGATGAAAAGATAAGGCAGTTTCACTAACCTAAAGAGCACAGTCTAGTGAAGAGACATGGAAACAAATTCTGTGGAAGATTAAGCATAAGCACAGAGGAGAAAAGGATTATATCTATCTTTCTAAAACAGACTTTCAAAGAAACTGATCTAAAAGTGGGCTTAAAATACAACATCTACCTTGCCAGATAAAGGAACAGCTAGAAAAGGGGAAAATTAATATTTAAATAGCACCATTTCAGGATTACATGCACATTTAATCTTATTATCAACTTTAATCACATGTTTATGTATA
>JAQZBX010113779.1:0-10075 GCA_029593785.1 Cabassous unicinctus
ATCACGGTATACAAGCCAGACTGAAAATGAGATTCCATCATGGGATTGATGATGTGGAGACAAAAGCTACACCTCATTAACAGGCAAAGAATAAACATCCCTAAGAGTTTAGTTTTATCATTATTATTCATCAGATGATGTTTGCAAACAGAGTCTCCTGTGGATGTGCTGGATTTATGTGTGTAAATCTGTGTGCATGGTCATAGGATTTCCACCCACTTAGTATGCTAAAGATTAACCTCATTGTGTTTCTCCTTCACTGCTTTTTTAGTTATTCATTGGAAGAGCAGGATGGTTTGGTTTGGTTTGGTTTGGTTTGGTTTGGTTTGGTTTGGTTTGGTATCTGGATACTGGAATATCTTTTTTAATATACTTTTTTAATTACAGAAGTTGTAGGTTTACAAAAAATCATGCATAAAATACAGAGTTCCCATATACCCTCCCTATTATTAACACCTTGCATTAGTATGATACCTTTGCTACAATTGATGAAGGGATATTATTATAATCATACTATTAACTATAATTCATGGTTTATATTAGGGTTCCCTCTTTGTGCTGTACAATCTTGTGGTTTCTTTTTAAATGTTTATTTGCATAACATATATACTGCCTAAAATTTCCCCTTTTAATCAGTGCTGTTAATTACATTCACAATATTGTGCTACCATCATCACCATCTATCACCAAACCTTTTCCATCACCCCAAACATTTCTGTATCAATTAAGCATTAACTCCCCATTCCCTCCCTGCACCCAGCCCCTGGTAACCTGTATTCTAGTTTCTGGCTCTATGAGTTTGCTTATTTTAATTATTTCATATCAGTGAGCGCATACAATATTTGTACTTTTGTGTCTGGCTTCCTTCACTCGGCATGATGTCTTAAAGGTCTATCCATGATGTCACATGTAGCAGGACTTCATTAATTTTTATGGATGAATAATATTCCATTGCATGTATATACCACATTTTGTTTATCCATTCATCTGCTGTTGGGTACTTGGGTTGCTTCCATCTTAGTAGAAAAGCAGTTTTATTCACATATGCATTACATTGTGCCTGCTTATTTTTCCAGACCTTTCCTTTGCTGGCTTCACAGACTACATAGGGGCACACATTGGCCCTGCAGTATGGGTTTGACCCTCTAGCCCATCCTACAACTCCTCATCCCACAAAACCAATAAGGACTCACTACACGCACACCCAGGCATGCTTACAGGCACAATGGTCCCAGAAATCTTAGCTGGTCACCACCATGCCCCATTGCTCTACTAGAGAATGTGCAAATCCCAGCACTGAGTCACTTATTCAGAACTTTTCAGAAGATGCATGCATTTTATCCAGATTAAAACATTCGCCTACTAAACTATTAGCTTGGTGGCACATTAACTAGGATTAGTTTGAGTTGTTAAATCATTATTACCCATTGTGCTTTAGAGGAAGGGAAGGGGTCTCACTGGAATGGAGTGCAACAGAGGAAAGCATCCATGAAGGGGAAGGGATGGAGATAATTTTGAAGCTCAGGGCATTTGGGGGACCCTGTGAGTACCCTAAAGTTGGAAAAGGGCAGCATAGAGCTCCAGAACTTAAAGGCAAATTTTGCCCATTTCATAGTTTTGCCTATAGCTAGACATAACCAGTATTGCAACATTTCAATCCATTCAAAATATATCCTTAGGATAAGCTGGCTGCCCCTGAAACCTTCCAGCTGACCCTCAGAGGTCTGCTAGTGTTGTTTGAAGATAGAAAAACGCAGTGCTCTAGAAAAATCTTTTGCCCATCTGAACAGCTCTAAAAAAGCTGTCCTGCTGCAAATCACTTTTTAATACAGCGTATTTTTCTCAAATGTTACATAGTTATCCAATACACCACTGTCCTTTCATATGCAAATCTTTTCTCTCTTTATGTTCATCTTTAATATACAAACCATTTTATGGACTGGGTTTTTAAATGAACTGTATAACATGATCAATCAGAAACATTTCTCTTAGTAAGGCCAATTTAAAGTTTCCTGATCCCCATAGAATGACTAGGTGCTTTACTTTACAGTACTCCTACCTTAATGACAATATTTGGTCAACCAAAACTTAACCCTTGAGCGTCCCTCATTGCCGCAGTCAATTAAGAAACGAGAGTGTCACTGAATTTACAGCTCTGCTAAGAATAGCCCGCAGATGTGCTTTTAAGTAAAGGGTATTTAAAAATAAATTTATCTGACAAGTTGCTGATCAGAAGTCTATATTTACCACAACCAAATTAGAATGGTGTTGCAGAGAATTTGAAGTTTATCCTGGAAAATTCCTGAGGTATGTTCGGATTTGACCTCAGATGTCTTTTTTCCATTACTTTGGAAAGAAATTGTGGCTTCTTTGGGCCACATTTTTTCTCATAAGTCAAATAAGACTTTTCTCCCCATGCTCTTTTGAAATCCAGGCTCACACATTGACAATTTATTGCTGAGCACATGTAATCAGAAATGGCTCAGTCTTGTCTTTTGAGAAAGAGGAACTTTGCTGGCATCTAACAAAGGACTTGGTATCTAATTCCATCTCACTGCCATAGAAGCTGGGACCACCATACAAGTCACTTCTCTGAGTCTCCACTACTCTCTCTGTAAAGTGAAGTTTTAATTATCTCTATGGACCCTTCAAGCTGCAAAATTTGGTGGCTCCAAACACCTTTGAAGGACCCGTAGCTAACAAATCCAAGATCTCTGCACCGTGAGAGGGCTCTCAGACACACAGCTGTGCCCAGCATTTTTCATCCCTTTCATTGCTAGTTCTGCCCTGTCTAGCTTTCAAAACAAGGAGAAGAAATTTATATTATGACAAGTTATGTGATTTGCCATTCCTGTTCAGAAGTCAACACAGAGGTTGAATATGTGTTCTTCATGGTGGAAAACACTGTTCTTTAAAGGAGGTTAGCCATGCAAAAAGGTACTGATAGCAGGATTCTGGCATCCAAACTGATTCAACAGATGATTTTAGCAAATGGCTTATTCAATTGGCTATAATGAGAGAGGGCAGTTTCCCACCCAAATTAGATTTAAAAGTTTACATGTCATTTTTGAATCAGAGGTTAAGTACCAATATAGCTGGAGTTCTGGGGATTCTGATCTACTCTTGAAGGTTTACAACTTGGTACAAACCTTCCTTTATCCAAATCAGATCCCCAGCTACCTACATGATCAATTTTAGAGCCTGTGGTAAGGAAATAGCACCAGTCTCCCAAAAGAATCACCAGCCCACCAAAAATATCACCAGTCCCCCAAAAGCATATGAATATGAGAACATGAGTTCTCAGAAGAATTCTCATTCTGCCTTCTCAGAAGAATGCAGAACAAATATTTATTGAGTGCCTACTATGTGACATGCTAGTTACTTTACATGCATTACATTATTTATTGAGAGACAGACTGTCTAGGTCAAATCCATCTACAGTACCCAATAGTAATAGAATGTAGACATATTAATGTGGACAGTTAATCTGTCTTTGCTCCAACTTCCTCATAATGAAATGTGAATTTTAAATAATACCTGCTTCTTGGGATAGTTGGGAGACTTAAATGAAATAGTGCTACGCAGGGATTTAAACAAGACCTGGTGCATATAGAGTACTCAAGTAATGTTAACAAAACTATAGGTCTACATATGTTAACATTGAGGATTGAGTGCAAATTGCTTTATATGTGGCTTAAAGACAGATCCAATAGTGGTGACTTAGTGTGAAAATAAGAAATGTTTAAAAGGAGAATGTCAAGTGATTTACTAAGAGTAATGAAACTGAAATATAAAGAATCCTTGGATCTCTTTTAAAGAATCTAGGAAAGGCCAGGAAACAAGATGAATAGATTTAAACTGAGAAGGGTGTAATAACGAGAAAAGACTCCATAGTTGGGGCATCTCCAAGAAAGAGAAAGGCTGGATCCAGAATTATGCAGCAAGTGGGACACTGGGGGCATATTACCAAATAAATTAAAAAAAAGTTAAGTTAGGTCTGAGCTCCATTCAAAGGATAGCACCTAGAGGAATGTACCTAAATAGCTTTGCATGCTCTGTGAGCAGTGACTCAGAACAAACTCTTCCCTAGCTTGAAGGTGAATAAAATATAGAAATAGGAAGCAAAACACAAAGAGAGGATTAAAAAAAAGAGAGACTTGCAAATGAATATGTCAAGAAATGAGCCTGCCCTAACCAATTTATAGAAGGGATCAGTGGTCTTCTATGTCTGGCAATGTGGCTTATAATATAGATAAAGAAAACCTTCTGGTACAGAAACACATAAAATGTTGGATAAAATATATTTTAAAATATTGAGGCATAGCTGAGCTGGAAAGAATATAAGGAAAAAAGAGGCTATACACAACAGGAAAGCATGATCCAGAGCAGAGAATATGAAGCTAGTGTTTACCTTAAGAGTGCCTGCTCATCTCTGGTGAAAAAAAACCTTCCTAGAGAGGAAGGCCAATCAGAGATGCTGCATAAAGCCAGGACCCCATAGGGTGGGAAAAACAAGGAGAAATCAATCCTGCATGAGGGAACTTGTGTGGTTCAGCCAAGACTCTTGGTGGAGAAGCAAATAAAACTGAACTATCTTCTATGAAAACTTCTAACCACATCCAGTCTCTAGCATGGATATATATCTTAAAGATCCTCAGGTTAAAATTCTGTTGAAAGTGCCATGGATTGTTTTTCCCCCAAGCACCTGTTTGAAGCAAACACAAATGTTCTCCAGAGGAATACACTTTAAATACATGCCTCAAATAATTCCCATGTATAAGGTCCCAAGGAACATGAGCTCTCAATCAAAAACTTCTAAAAACACAAGGAAATAAATCACCATGAATGAGAGTCAGAAGGCCTCAGAAACAGATCCACAAAGTGACCAGGTATTGGAGTGGTCAGAGTCAAGATATAAAGTAATTATTTTTAATATTTTCAAAGACATGAAAGAATGGAACAGGAAGTAGGCAATCAGATACAGTAGGACCAAATCGGGATTTTAGAAGTGAAATATTTATTCGTTAAAATTAAAATCCCAGTAGATGGATTAAACAACAGATTAGATACAGCCAAAGAAGTAATTGGTGGAATGGAAGGGAAATCTGAAAAAAAACAACAACAAAGAAAACAAACGCAGCAGAGCACAGAAAGACAAAGAAAGAGAAAATTTAACAAAATGTTAAAATACATAGAGGATGGAGTAAAAAGCATTAATGTATATTTAATTGTAGTTCCAGAAGAATAAAATAAGTTGAGGATAAGCAATATTTGAAGAGATAATGACTGGGAGTTGCTAGAATTGACTCAAGATGCCTATCTTTATATTTAAGAAGCCCAATTAATTTTAAGCAAAATAAATAAAATCGAAACTCCAACTAATGAAGCTGCAGATAAATAAAGAAATTTAGGATTGGAGGTGGAACATGAGAAAAGATTTAGGGACCAATGATTTACAAACAAAATGAGTTTTATTCTAACAGCTGAATTCTTAACAACAGAAATGGAAGCCAGAGATAATGGACTGATATCTTCAAAGCGCTGATTGAAAAAACTGTCAACCTAAAAGTACATATTCAGTAATAAAACCTTTCAATAAAAGGTGATGTGAAGACATTTTCATACAAACAAAACTGAGAAAATTTAACACCAGTAGATGTTCACTAAAGGAACTTTAAAAGGTGAACTTCATGTAAAACAAATATGATCCCATAAAAAGAGTGTAAGATGCCAGAAGGAATGATTGGGGGGGAAATCACTGTGAAGATAAATCTAAATGAACAATGATGGTATTAAACAAAAATGTAATAATAACATCTAATTTGAAGGATTTAAAAATTTGAGATAGAATTTAAATCCTGGAAAAATAATAACATGTAAATCCAGACAAGGTGATCAGAAAAGTAATGATGTATAAATTATTTGGAAGGAGTGTAAAGATTCTGATTTAGATTTTAGGTTAAATATGCACATTAAGATTTCTAAGGCAATCTCTAAAAGAATACAAATAAAGTATATAACTTCTGAACTAACAGTAAAAAAATGGAATGAGGGGGATCTCTTATCAATCAAAGTGATGGCAAGAAAATAGGGAAATAAAGAGACAAAAGAGTGTGACAATATAAAGCATAAATTATATGGTAGGTACAAATATAAATATGTCAAAATAATAATGGTTATAAATTCACTAGATCATCCATTGAAAGAGAGGAATTACCAGGCACTTCTACAAAAAAATACTCTTAAAATGTAAGGATTAAAAAAAATGGAAAAGTAAAACTATGGTCAAAAAAGAAAGAGAAAGATAGTTGGTATAATTATTCAGTTGTCACACATAAGAAATAGAAGCTTTAAAACAAAATGCATTACCAGAGATAGAAGGTGATTACAATTTTAAAAATAAAAATAAGTTACCAGGAAAATATAATGCTTCTAAACTTGTAGGTATCTAACATTATAGCAAGAAAATATAAAGAGCAATGATTGTCAGAAATAGAAGGAAAAATTGACAAATCCAGCATCAAGGAATATTTTAACTTAGCTCTCAGTAAATCATAGATTAAGTTACAAATATAAGAAAGTAGATAGAATATTTGAAAAACACAATTTCCAAGCTTGATCCAAAAGACACATGTAGAATACTGCACTCTACTCAAAAATACATATTCTTTTAAAGTATGCATGAATCATTTATGAAAATTGACCAAATTTTGGACATTAATGCAGGTCACAGCAGATTTTAAAGAGTTGGTGCTTTAGTCTGCTAGGCTTCCAAAAGCAATATACCAGAAATTGGTTGGCTTTTACAATTTGGAATGTATTAATTTACAAGGTTACAGTTCTGAGGCTGTGAAAATGTCCAAATCAAGGCATCATCAGGCAATGCTTTCTCCCTGAAGACCATCTGTTTTAGATCCTAGACTCTTCTGTCACATGGCAGAGCACATGGCAGCATCTGCTGGGCTCTCCCTTGTCCTCTGGGATTCCTTGCTTTCAGCCTCCTGCTTCTGTGGCTCTCATCTTCCTCTGAATTTCATTCTCTTGTCAAGGACTCCAGTAAGAGGATTAAGATGCATCCTGGGCCACGCCTTACTGAAGAAACCTAATCAAAAGATCCTACCTGCAATGAGTTCACACCCACAGGAATAGACTGGCTTTAAGAACATGATTTTCTGGGGAACATACAGTCTCAAACTACCTCAGTTGACTTCATACAATGTGGTTTCATACAAATGTTATACAGATAGCATTCCTCTGACTACAACACTATGAAGTTCTTAAATCAGTAAAAATTATAACTTAATAAAAGTTTGTCAATTTAATGATACACTTTTAAAACAAACCTATGAGACCAAATATAAACCATTATGGAAATTGCAATATAATTATAATGCAACAATAGTAAAAAGCATTATATAGCATTGCTTGTATGATACTGCTAAAGCAGTGTTTAGAAGGAAATATAAAATTTTAAATGAGTATATTAGGAAAATGGTTCAATATCAATTAGTTAAGCATTCAAATTAGTATGTTAATTAAGAACAGAACAAGCTCAAAGAAAATAGAAAGAATGAGATTATATATATGAATAGAAATTAATAAGATACAAAGATACAATAAACAATATTACAAAGAAAAACCTCTTTTTAAAAATAATATATTAAATATCAGCAATACTGATCATAAATGAAAGAGGTCACAAATAAAAAATAGGAATAAAAAGAGGGCATTAATATATATGCAGAAGGAAAGATTATGAAAAACATTATGGCTAAAAATTTGAAAACTTGGTTGAAATGGACAAAATTCTAGAAAATATAAATTACAAAAACTGATTCAAAAAGGAATAGATACTACTTCATACTCGCTGGGACAGCTAAACCCTAAAAGACAGACAATAACAAGGGTTGTTGAGGATGTGGGGAAATTGGAACTCACACACATTGCTGATGAGATAGTAAAATGGCGCAGCAGCTTTGAAAAACAGTTTGGCAGTTCCTCAAAAAAGTTAAACATAGAGTCACCACATGACCCAGTAATTATACTCCTAAATAGGTAACCAAAAGAATTGAAAACATGCACACTAAAGCTTATACATAAATTTTCATATGAAACATTATTCATAATAGCAAAAAAGTGAAAACAACCCAAATGTCCATCATTTGATAAATGCATAAACAAAACGTGGCATACTATTTAGCCATAAAAAGGAATGAAATACTGATCTATGCTACAACATGGATGAAGCTTGAAAACAAAAGCCACATTTTGTATGATTGCATTCAATAGATAAATCCATAGAAACAGAAAATAGATTAGTAAATAATAGATTAGAAAATAGATTAGTAATTGTCAGGACTGAAGAGAGAGGGGGATGAGATGTGACAGCTAATGGGTACAGGATTTCTTTTGGAGGTGATGAAAAGTTTCTGGAATCAGATAGTGGTGATGTTTGCACAAATTTGTTAATAAACTAAAAGCCACTGAATTGAACATTTTAAAAAGGTAAATTTTATGGCTTGTGAATTATATAAAAAGGCAAGAAGGAGTTTTTATTACCACTAAAGATATTAGTCAGTAGATTAAAATCTTTCCACAAAATATCAGCATCAGGCTCGTTTGGTTTTGCAAGTAAATTCTAAAATCTTTATCAGATTCTTTAGAATGCTGCACAACTCAGTTTGTCATACAAGTATAAGATTGATATATAAAACAGCAAAGACATTCCAAGAAAGAAAAATCACAGCACATTTTTCTCATGAACATAGACACAGAAATCATAAACAAGTATTAGTAAACTGAATCCAGTATTCTATAATAAGATAACTCACCATGGCCAAGGACCACTTTCTGGTTATCACATTAGAAAATATATTATTATAATACACTACATTAACTGATTAATGGAGGTGAAACCTCTCAACAGATTTTTTTTTAAAAAACACTTCAAATAAAATTCAACTACCAGTAATGATAAAAAGAAAAAATCCTCCAGCAAACGTCATGCTCAATGCTTGAATATTTTTTAGTTCCATTAAGAATAAGAGATACAACAATTGGGAAGAAAAAAGAATACTATTTGAAGATTTATGATTATTTGTATTTTAAAAAATCAAAATATAAATGAGCAAATTATTTGACTTCAATATGATTGATGAGTACAAGTGCAACATGAAAATTTTAATTATATTCCCATCCAGCAACAATAGCTAGAAAACAAAGTTCTGAAAAAGAAATGATATATTCAAAGTAGCAAAAAATATATCATACTTTGGGGAGCAGATGTGGCTCAAGCAGTTGGGCACCCACCTCCCACATGGGAGGTCCTGGGTTCAGTTCCTGGTGCCTCCTAAAGAAGATGAGCAGACAACGAGAGGAAATAACGAGCAGACAGAGGAGGGAGCCATTTCAGGGGAGAAATATATATATATATCATACTTTGATATGAATCTAAAATATATATAAGCATTTTACCTAAAAACTTATGTTTCTCACGTTGGGAACATTAAAAGACAATAAATGGAGCAAAATCCACATGGAAATATTTGATATTATAAAAAGGTTAGTAATACCCATACTGGTATATAAAGATAATGTAATTCCAATCAAACTTTCTACTAGATTATTATTTATATGACAAGCTAGAGCTGAAATTTATACAGAAGAACAAAGTCTCAAGAAGAGTCAAGACACTACCAGACATGAAGACTATATAAAACTCTAAACACTAAAACACTGAGGTGGTGTGTCAGGTATAAAAGAAGAGGTTAATGAAACAGAATAAATGGTCAAGAAATAGACCAGTGCATGTATGCAAACCTGATATCTGACAGAGCTGGTACAGCATATCAGAGGGAAAGGAAGAATTCTTTTTTATTTGGGGATGACTAATTTTGTGTACAGAGAAAAAAATTAAAATAGATTCTTACCTCATAAAATAAAAGCAACTCCAGGTAAATAAAAACTAAAATACAAAGACAAAACCTTAAAATTGTTAGAATAAGTTATGGAAAGACAACCTTTTCGAACTCAGGGTATTGACAGATTTATTTTATTTTTTATTTTTTATTTTTTT
>JAQZBX010113780.1:0-10076 GCA_029593785.1 Cabassous unicinctus
AGAAAATGCAAAGACGGTATGTAAACACATGAGTGTGACTGTGTTCTAGTGAAACATTTATGGACACTGGAATTGAATGTCATGTAATTTTCACATGTCATGAAATACTCTCATTTTGATTTTTTCTTACCACTTAAAAATGCAAAAACATTCTTAGCTCAAAGACGGTGCAAAAATGGGTGGGAAACTACATTTTGCCCACAACCTATCGACTGCCAATTCATGTTTTAAATACACCAGGTAAAAGGCAGAAGTTATCAGACTGGAGAAAAAATGAGATGCAACTATATGCTCTCTATAAGAAATCTAATTTAAATATAAAGACATAGATAAGTTAAAATAGAAAGGACATAAAAGATATACTATAAAAATGATCATCAAAAAAGATGGATTAGCAATATTAATGTCAGACAACATAGACTTCTGAACAGGAAATATTGTCAGGTATAGAGAGGGACAGTGCAATAATAAAATGGTCAGTTCTTCAAGAAGATGGGATATATATTGTATGTCCTTTATTAATGACATGACTAGTTAATATTATCAGTATCCTTTTAGCCACTATAACCTTAGTCACATAGATTAAAATTATGTACCTCAATTTTGAAATGTTCTTAATCTACATTCCTGTGGATGTGAACCCATCATGAACTCCATTGTAAAGAGGATATCTGATGGATGTTATTTTTAGTAACAGTGTGGCACAAATGAATGAGGCTGGGTCTAAATCCAGCCTTATAAAGAGAAGGAAATGGAAAGTCAGAGTCAGGGAAAGCCATGGGGAAGAGCCAAACACTGGATGCCTGCAGGAACCCAGAAGAGAAAGAAGACGCTATCATGTGATGGGGAAAAGCAAAGAACTCCAAAGATTAGCAGAAAATCTGCACCAGATCATTACTGAACCTGGGAAGAAACAAGCTTTCTACCTTATGAAACAACGAGAAAATCAATTCCTGTTGTTTAAGCCAACCAAATGTGTGGTGTTTTTTTTTTGTTTTGTTTAGTTTTGTTTTCACAGTAATGACACTCAGTCAATACAGAAGAAAACTATAAAATACAAAATCTAGCATCTCAAGATCCTCTCTCTGAAGTCCTTTATTTGGCAACAAGGGAATAGGGTCCAAAACAGGAATCTTGACCAATCCCATCCAGGTGCTGAGTCAAAGCACCAGGATCTTGAGTTCCTAATTCATCTTCCTTTCCCTGCCTTTTAAAATAGCCAGTAACAGGGTATAGTAGCAAGCATCTGGTGTTCACAGTCACAACAGCCAGGCCGTGAAACATTTGCGTTGTTTTTAGGATGCTAACCACTGGCTCTCAGCCCATATTTATGAAACATTGAAACCTGTATTTAAGTTACAACATTGTGATGATGTCTATATTAACTCATATCAGTCAATAAAAATAATTGTCATATGCACAGAACATTGTGCTAGGTACCGGAGACAAACAAATTAAACACAACCTTATAGCCTGGATCTCCATAGAGTTCATGTTTAGTTGGCACAGAGAAAAACATGGAATTTCCATTACATTGGGCATTAAGAGAAATGCTGGGTGCAACTTGTTTGAATTGAAAGTGAAATGACTAGCATATAGCAATTAAAAAAAAAAAAAAACATTAGTTCTCTTTTCCCTTCCAACAATAAATTCAAATTCAAACGAACTTATTGTGCTCCAGAGGCAACTTGAAAGCAGAAGCATTCTTGTTACTATTACTAGTATACATGGAATTAACAGCAGCCAGCATGACTTTACCAAACACAGGTCATGCCAAATGCACTTCCATTTTCCTTTCAAGAATAATATACTCATATTTCAGGGAGTGTTGCACTCAATAAGCTCTTGCTTTCTACTTATCACAGTAAGTGAAATACCACTAGTACAGATCTATGCAAAATAACTCTTGTGATAAAAAGTTGACTCATTTTTCCCATAGCATTAAGGAAATCTTCCATATGTGGTTAACTTTATAAGATGTTATAATATGAAATGCAAACATAAAAATTTAGTGTATAAAATAGGATGCTTTTATCAGATAATGTTACTAAAGACATGAATGGATAGTCATATTCCTTCTGAGTTTTAGCAGTGAAATTTCAACTCCCTATCATTTGTTATTCCATTCCCACACATCACCAGTGAAAGTAATGAGGTATTATAAATTATTTAAGTTTTAACACACCCATTATGCAGACCTCATTCTGTGTTTGCTAGATACTATCATAAAAATAGGAAAATAATTGAGCCTGTAATGATTACTAAGATGACTACTATCCATGGTTTTACGAGAGTTTTAGTGTGTATTAGGTTGGAGGAATATTTTAGAAGACAGGACATCATCAGAGCATGACTGATCATGAGAAATAGTAATTTACAAAAGATTCACTGAATACCTTTCCCAAACAATAATCCCCCTGAAATAAAAGAGGAAATAAAACCTAAATTTATTCCAAGTTTTATCGATAAACCACAACACACATCAATCTTTTGTAAAATATTTTGCATTTGATGTTTCTTTTTAAAAGGTGCTCAACAGAAATTTAAATCACATTTTAAGATCATGAATTTGAGTGTGCAATTCTATTGAAATTTCTAAGATTAAAGTTTAATTAATTATTACAGGACAGTCAAGAAACAGATACTGTTTGAAAGACAGCATTTGTTTTTCTCCCTTGCTTTTTCCAGCACTGATCATTTTAAGACTTTGTAAACAAGTATAGGAGTAGAGCAGGCACTGCTGAATTGGTAACAAAAATCTCACTTAGATTAGCAGCATTTTTCCTTTATGGAAGAAATTGCTATTTTATTTAATTCTATTTCTGTTTTAATAAGGAAACAGGGCAAAACCAAACCTTAAAGTCAAGTCTTCTGCTATGATTAAAATCTTTAATTTGTGAATTTTGTCTCTTAAATCCTGTCCAACAGGCAGAAAAAGCAAGGCCTTTGCTGCCCCTAGTCTTTCCTTTGTTCCCCATACATAATGTCAAGGTAAAAATAGATACCATAGAAATTTCAACATGGAATTTTTTTAAATATTAAAGCTTAATAGGGGTCAAAAGATTTATGTAAATCACTAGTCTCTGCATATCTTTGTTAGTTCAATACAAACCATGAACTCACGAACTATTCATACTCAATAGCCTATCTTCAAAAAGGCCATAGTTTTCTAGATCATCTATTTAGAGTTCACTGCCTTACTCATAAGAAAGTAAACAGGTGACTCCCATTTGAGCTCCATGAAAGTCACATGACTGTGGTCCATTTAGGATGGCAATCAGAGTATCCAAAATTTACTCAGTCCACAAGTACAAACACAAACACACACATATATACACCATAAGAACACAGTTCACAATATTCTCAACGGTGTTGACAATTTAGATATCTCCATTCTTTTATAATTGAATACTAAGAGAAAAATGCCTTGAATTTAATTTTTAAAATTTAGCCTTCAATATCGAATTTTCTAAGTTACATCATTTTTCCATAAATATAAATATAAAATTTATTTGGGGGATAGAAATTAGAAAAAGTTGATTAATCACTCTCTTACTAAATAGATTAAGAAAAATCATATATAGAGGATGATTCTAATAGATTCTAATAGAACAAAAAATTGGTTGCTCAGCATACCAATTTTTGTAATGAATAACAATAGGAAACAATGAAACAACTAGTAATAGGGCTCTGAAATAGGTTAAATATGTCCAATTGATAAGCTACACAACTAATAAAATTATTAGTATTATAATTAAACAACATAGAAAAATGCATCACAACATTAAACCAAATACAGAAAGATCCCTGCTGCATTTAGTCTATCGCCCTATTTGCCAAAACTACAAAGGAACATGATTTGATTTCACTTGCTGTCTTGCTATGTGATGGGTGTATTTTCCCCTTCAGTGAAGAACAATATCATATAAAGTTTCTAGAGTGACTATACATTTTCAAAAAGAAAATGAAGAACAACCAAAAAGGTCACAAAATTAAAAAAAAAATCTTTGTTAATGATTGTTTCTGCAGGAGACACAAAGCTGACAGTGTCCTGCAATCAACTTGCCTTTACATGAGAATGCAGTTCTTTGACCATGAGCCCAATTCTCTTGAGAGGGATGTTCATGAACTGGACCTTGGGAATGGGGACAAGTGCTCAGAGATGTGAGCTGTGGTGTTGTTTTTTTTATTTTTATTTTAATTTTTGAAGAACCTTTAGATTACCTAAATGTTACATCAAAAATATAGGGGAGGGAGTGGATGTGGTTCAAGTGGTTGAGCGCATGCTTCCCACATAGCAGGTCCTGGGTTCAGTTCCCAGTGCCTCCTAAAAATGCAGAACAAAAATAAAAACAAACAACAACAAGCAAACAAATGTAAAAACCAACTCAGGGGAGCTAATGTGGCTCAGGGTTTGAGGGCCAGCTTCCTGCATATGAGATTCCTGGGTTCAATCTCCAGGCCCAGTATCTCAAAAAATATATATAAGGGATTCCTCATACCCCACCTCCTGCCCCTCCCACACTTTCCCATATGAACAACATCTTTCATTAGTGTGGCACATTTGTTACAATTGATGAACACACATTGAAGCATTGCTGCTAACCATGGAACATATTAACATTATAGTTTACACTTTGCCCCACTCAATTTTATAGGTTTTGACAAAATGTATAATGGCCTATATCTGTCATTGCAATGTTATTCAGGACAATTCAAATGTCCCCCAAATGCCCCCATGTTACAACTATTCTTCCCTCTCCCTCCCCTCAGAATCTCTGGTGGTCACACTGCATTTATGTCATTGTTACAAGGTCTTCCATTGCTAGAATAATAATGTCTATAATAGAATAATAATAAATAATGTCTACTTTAGTCCGTTATTCATTCCCCAATCTTGAGGCTTTGGGGATGGTGATGCCCACTCTGTTTCTGATTGAGAGGGGGCTTAGATCTCATGGGGCAGATAGATAGAAATGTCTTGCTTGGAGTTTTAGATATTCTCTGCTTTTTAAGATGGTTGTAGTTCTTCATCATCCTTTTTTTAAAAAAAACATGCTTTTTACTTTTTTAAAGACTTAGATTACATAAATGTTACATAAAAAATATAGGGGATTCCCATATGCCCCACACCCTACCCCTCCCACATTAACAATATCCTTTATTAGTGTGGTACATTTGTTACAATTGATGAACACATTTTAGAGTATTGCCACTAGGCAAGGATTACAGTTTACATTGTAGGTTACACTATCTCCCACACATTTTTGTAAGTTATTACAAGATATATAAAGGCTGTAACTGTCATTGCAATGTCATTCAGGACAATTCTCAAGTCCAAAAAATAGCCCCAAATTGCACTTATTTTTCCCTCCCCCTCCCCTCAGAACCTCCAGTGGCCACTGCCTCCACATCAATGATAAAAGTTCTTCCATTGCTCGAATCACAATGTTTATAGTAGAATGCCAGTAAGTCCACTCTAGCCCATTGTTCATTCCCCAATCCTGAGGATTCTGGGATGGTGATGGCCACTCCACCTTTAACTGAGAGGGGGCTTAAATCCCATGGGGCAGACATCATCATCCTTTTGTTAGTTGTCCTGGGTGAGTCCAATGAACTGGAGAATAGATGTTGCAACTCTGCTGAGATTCAAGGCTCAACCAGCATAGGAACCGACTGAAGATTTAAGTCTCTGGGACAAATATTTAGCAAGTATACTGCTAATTAGAGGTTCAAATAAAAGGAGCAGAAGAGCCATGTGAAGGGAAATTATAAATGAGTCTAACACTGTTACATTGGTGAACATAAATCCCAAAGTAAGGCCCACTGACAGAGTGCTGAGTTCCTGAGATTGTCTTTCCTGCTTATAGTGTCTAGATATCTCTAGAGCCCTCAGGAGCCCCACTGTTTGAGGCACTGTTTATTGTTGGCAGTCAATGAGAGCTGGCTGAGACTTGCATAAGCATAACCTCTGGAATGACCTCCTGACTCACGTTGAACTCTCTTAACCATAAAAATTCATTTGTATTTAATATTTCCCCCTTTTGGAAAAGATATTTTTTCCAGATGCATCACTAGTTTGTGCATAGTAATAATCACTCAGTGCCAGAGAGGCTTATCCCTGGGAGTCATGTCCCATGCCAGAGGGAAAGTTGTGGATCTACAAGCTGAGTTTGGCTTAGGGAGAGGCTACATTTGAGCAAAAAGGAGGCTTTCAGGAGGTAACTCTTAGGCAATATATAATACTAGGCCAAGTTTCAATTTCACAAGAAAAGGTTCATGAGTGCAATCATCAATATCAAGGCCTGGTGTAATGCTCTGTCCTCCTTTGCTAGGCACTGCCCATGCACTTGGGGGATTCTTGCTTCTCTATTAGAGAATGAAGCAGGACTGCCCAGAAAGGGAATTCACTATTGTTTTGGTTTTGTGGGTCTCCACCCACTGAGACAATACCCCATGACCACTTGAACATATTCATATGTCATAGAGGATGCCCTAATTGCACCCCTCTCCACACATCCCCCCCTCACCAACACCCCACACTAATGATCCTCCCCACCACAGTTGTAATCCCTCTATGATCCAAAACTCCCCCCCAAAAAAGCAAAAAAATAATCAAATAAAATTAATAATAAAATAATAAAAAATAATAAAGTGCAAAATAAAAATAAAAATTGTATTCATTGTGATTTTCATCAGTGTAAGATCTGTTATCTTTTATGTACAGTGACAATTTCTTCCAATGTTTCCCCAGTGTCTTATTTATTTATTTATTTATTTGCTTTATCTTCAGAGAAGCTTTAGGTTACAGAAAAGTCACATAGAAAATATGGGGGATTCCCATATACCCAACACCCTTCCCCCTACCACTCCCCCTATTAATAACATTTTACATGTGGATGGTACATTTGTTACAATTGATGTACAAATATCGATGTATTGCTGCTAACCTTGGTCAGTGATTTACATTATGGTTTACATTTTGCACCATACACTTTTATAAGCATTGACAAAATTTAAAATGGCTTTTATCTGTTATTGCAAGATCATGCAGAACAATTTCAATGCACTAAAAATGCCCTATGTTCCATCTATTCTATTCTTCCCTCCTCTTTATCTTGGAAGCTATGGTAACCACTTATTTTCAATTTTTGAAGAAATAGGTTCATAGTTACATGCAATAATATTGAGGGCTTGACATATTGGTTTGTATTCTTTTATTAGGCACTGCTTATTTTCTCAAGAGATTCTTGCCCCTCTAATTGAGAACATAGCAGGACTCCCCAGGATGGGAATTTAATATTTTCTTATTTATTTTGTGGATCTCCACCCACTGAGATAACACTATGACAAGATGAACACTTTCATGTTCCATAGAAGCATGCTCCAGGTACACTCTATCCTATATATCCCCCACCCCCAATACCCTGCACCAGTAGCCTTCCCCTGCCATATTTGCCAGAAGAATATTTCCACCATTGTAGTTTTAACCACAGATCTACATATCCCCAGATTTTACCTACTCCTTCTTCCGGTCGTCCCCCAGTTCCATGGATGGTCCAGCCCAATTCCCTAACCCTACTCCCCCTCACATTCCAGCACCATCAAACCCAATCATATGATTGCACCAGTATCACCCCCATCCACTGCCCAACCATTCCCTTCCATCTTTTCATAGATTTTTCCCATATTGAGCATTGGCTTACCACCATCTATTCCCTTTCTGTCTCCTGTTAACTTATCTTCCAGACCCTAGCTCTATGAGTCTGCTCAATTTGCTTAAGTCATATCAGTGAGCCCATGTGGTATTTGTTCTTCAGAGACTGGCTCATTCATTCAACATAAGGTCTTCAAGATTCATCCATGTTATCATGTGTGTTAACACACATTCCCTCTAACAGCTGAATAATATTCCATTGTATGTACATACCACAATTTGCTTATCCACTCATCTGTTGATGGGCACTTGGGTTCCTTCCAACTCTTGGCAGTAGTGAATAATGCTGCTATGGACATTGGCGTGCATATACCTGTTCATGTCCCTGCTTTCAATTCCCAGCAGTGAGATTGCTGGATCATATGGCAGTTCTATAGTTAGCTTCCTGAGGAAACACCAAACTGTCCTCCACAATGGCTGCATCATTCTACATTCCCACTAGCAGTGGATAAATGTTCTCTTTCCACCACATCCTCTCCAACACTAGTAGTCCTCTGTTTTTTAATAGCTGTCAGTCTAATAGGTGTAAGATGATATCCATTGTAGTTTTGATTTGCATTTCCCTAATAGCTAGTGATGTTGAGCACCTTTTCATGTGCTTTTTAAACATTTTTATTTCTTCTTTGAAAAAGTGTCTGTTCAAATCTCTTGCCCATTTTAAAAATGGGTTGTTTGTCTTTTTATTTTTGAGATGTAGGATTTCTTTATAAATGCTGGATATTAGTCCCTTATCGGATAGATGGTTGCCAAATATTTTCTCCTATTGAGTAGACTGCCTTTTCACTTTCTTGACAAACTTCTTTGAAGCACAAAATCTTTTAATTTTGAGGAAGTCCCATTTATCTTTTTTATCTTTCACTGCTCATGCTTTGGGTGTAAAATTTATGAAATCATTTCTACTATGAGACCTTGTAGATGCTTCCCCACATTATCTTCTAGGAGGTTTATCGTCTTGGCTCTTATATTTAGATCTTTGATCCAGTTTGAGTTAATTTTTGCATAGGGTGTGAGTGGTGATTCTTTCTCATTCTTTTGGATATGGATAACCAATTCTCCAAGCACCATTTGTTGAAGAGTTGAAGAGGCCATTCTGTCCCAGTTGAGTGGGCTTGGTGGGCTTGATGAATATCAGTTTACCATATAATGTTAGAATCTATATCATAACTCTCAATTCTGTTTCATTGGTCAGTATGTCTATCCTTGTGCCAGTACCATGAAGTTTGACCACTGTAGTTTTGTAGAATGCTTTAAAGTTAAGTAGTGTGACTCTTCCAATCTCGTTTTTCATTTTCAATTTTTTGCCTATACAGGGCTCTTGTCCTTGCAAATAAATTTCATAATTACCTTTTCCAATTCAGTAAAAAATGTTGTAATTTTTACTGGGTTGCACTAAATCTGTAAATCAATTTGGGTAGGACAGACATATTAATGAAATTTAGTCTTCCAACCCATGAACATGAAATATTCTTCCACTTCTTGAGGTCTTCTTTGATTTCCTTTAACAAATTTGTATAGTTTTCTGTCTACAAGTCCTTTGCATCTTTAGTTAAGTTTATTCCTAGGTATTTGATTGTTTTAGTTGCTATTGTAAATGGAATGTTTTTTTAAATTTCCTCCTCAGATTGCTCATTATTGGTGTACATAAATACTTCTGATTTTTGCATGTTGATCTTATACCCACCACTTTCCTGAACTCATTTATGAGCTCTAGAAGCTTTCTTGTGGATTTCTCAGGACTTTATATGTATAAGATCATGTCAAACGCAAATAGTGAAATTTTTACTTCTTCCTTTCCAATTCGGAAGCATTTTATATCTTTTTCTTGCCTAATGCTCAAGCAAATACTTCTAATACAATGTTAAATAGGAGCAGTGGCAGCATGTGTCCTTGGCTTGTTTCTTATCTTAGAGGGAAAGCCTTTAGCATTTTACCATTGAATATGATGTTAGCTGTGGTATTTTTCATATATACCCTTTTTTTTTATTATTTGTAAAATGATATATAATACATATGCATATATGTGCATTTGTTTACATAAATGTATACATTTTATAAAGGTGCCTAGATTACCCAAATATTATTAAGAAACTACAGGGATTCCCATGCTCCCCGCCGCCCACACCCCCAACAACACCCCACACAACCATTCCCCATCCGCGTGGTACTACACCCACAATGGATATACACATCCTGGGGTCTTGTCACCGAGCATAGACCACAGTTCACATCACAGGCCACACTCTCTCCCACCCAGTTCTGCATGGTATATTCTGATGGAAAATGGCCTACATTCGTCGCTGCTTCACCACTCAGGACAACCCCCAAAGTCCGAAAAAAGCCCGAGCATTTCAACTGCCCC
>JAQZBX010113781.1:0-10075 GCA_029593785.1 Cabassous unicinctus
AACAAATGGAAAGACATTCCGTTTTCATGGATTGGAAGAAAAAGTGTCTTGAAGATGTCAATCTTACCCAAACTGATTTATAGATTCAATGCAATACTAATCAAAATTCCAACAGCTTACTTTACAGAATTAGAGAAGGTAATTACCTAATTCATTTGGAAGGGTAAGTGCACCCAAATAGCCAAAAGCATTATAAAAAAGTAGAGCAACGTGCGAGGAATTTAACTGCCTGACCTTGAAATATATTATAAATCTACAGTGGTCAAAACAGCATGGTACTGACATAAAGATAAACCCATCGATCAGTTGAACAGAACTGAGAACCCAGAAATAAACCTTCACCTATATAGTCAACTGCTTTTTGATAGACCTACCAAGTCCACGTAAATGGGAAAAAAGTCTCTTCAACAAATGGTTTTGGGAAAACTGGATATCTATAACCAAAAGAATGAAAGAGGACCCCTATCTCCCCCCTTATACAGAATCAACTCAAAATGGATCAGAGATCTAAATATAAAAGCTAGGAGCTTAAAACTAGTAGACGAAAATGTAGGAAACGTCTTCAAGACCTTGTAGTAGGTGGTACATTCTTGGACCTTACACCCAAGCATGTGCAACAAAAGAAAAAAGATAAATGGAACCTCCTCAAAATTAAACACTTTTGCACCTCACAGGACTTTGTCAAAAGAGTGAAAATTAGGGAAATGCAAATCAAAACTCATATCAGACCTATGAGAATGGCCACTATTGAAAAGACCGAGAAATATAAGTCTTGGAGAGGATGTGGAGAGATAGGAACACTTCTTCACTGTTGATGGGAATGCAGAATGGTACAGCCACTGTGGAGAACTGTTTGGAAGTTCCTAAAGAAGTTGAATATAGACTTGCCACGTGACCTGGCCATACCACTACTGGGTATATACCCAGAAGAACTGAGAGCAGTGATCCACGAGCAGGCATCTGCACACCGATGTTCATAGCAACATTATTCACCATTGCCAAAAGTTTGAAACTACCCAGGTGTCCATCAACAAACGAATGGATAAACAAACTGTGGTTTATTCACACAATGGAATATTATGCAGCTGTAAGAAGAAATGAAGTCGTAAAGCACATGACAGCAGGATTAACTTGGAGGACATTAAGTTGAGTGAAGGAAGCCAGACAAAAAAAGACAAATACTTTGTGATTGCAGTAGTATGAACCAAATATATTGTGTAACATATTATTTGGTTCCAAAAAAATTTTATATGTATCCAGTACATTTAATTGAGAAATGTATGTATTTATTCATCTATGTTTACTTTTTAGTTTGTAATTTTTTATATTTTCAATTATTAAATGTGCAAAAAGTTGATTAAATAAGATGATGCAGTGAAATCATGCAACAAAGAGACATCACAAGGAAACACAATGAGAGACAGAACAAGTAGGGAGCGGGTGTAGCTCAAGTGATTGGGTTCCTCCGTCCCACATGGGAGGTCCTGGGTTTGGTTCCCAGTTCCTCCTAACAGAAAGATGAACAGAGAGCAGACAGCGAGTGCAAACAATGAGCTGGGTGTCGGGTGGGCGGGGGAGGGGGTGCGTGAAAAATAAATATACATAAAAAAAAAATTAAGGGCATCTATAAAACACCTATAGGTGGTATCATACTTAATGGTAACATACTGAATGCTTGCCCCCTAAGATTGAGAACAAGCCTAGGATGTTAGTTAAGAGTTTTTATTATGAACGGAGATACTTCATAAAAGATGTCCAAATGGGTACTATTTTAGTATGCTAAAAGATGCTGGGAGCATGTTTTGGTTTGCAACAGGCTGTCAATGCAAAAACACCAGAAATGAGTTGGCTTTTATTATTGTTTTTTTTAATAGGAATTATTTTTAATGATTTAAAAATAAGTCTGTACAAGATCAACACCACCATTTGGTGCTTGGGTCCACTGAGGCTGCTGAGGGTGTCTTCCAAGGGTTGACTTTTATAATGGGAATTTTTTAGAGTAAAATCTTACAGTTCTGAGGATGTCAAATGTCCAGATCAAAACGTCATCAGAGATGCTTTCTCACCAAGGGTCAGCTGGTGGTGATCGTGGGCTCCTGCCACATGGTAAGGCAAAATGGCAGGTGGCCTCTGCTTTCTTCTCTAGGCCCACTTTCTCCCCAGGCTCCACTGTGGGCATTCAGGCATATGAGTCATCTCTTCAGCTTCAGGCTGCTCCACTGATTTTAGCCTCGGCCTTTCTCTCAACTTCTCAGGGTTCATCTGTCTTTCTGCGACTGAAGGTGATCCTGGAGTCCTCTCACATGGTAGGTTAAAAAGTGACAGCTCTGTTCGTCTCTCCTCCATTTATATAGGACTTCAGTGAGAGGGTCAGGCCTACCCTGAGCTTATTAATGTAATCAAAGGCTCTTAACTAAAGTGAGCTTAATCAAAAGGTTCCTTACTGAATCTTACCAAAAGGTCCTACTTAAAATAGGTTTAGAGGCATAGGAATGGGTTTGCTTTAAGAACAGGATTTCCTAGGGTCCACAAAAGACTCAAAACCAGGACAGAAAAATATACCAGAAATGGATTGGCTTTTACAATGGGGATTTATTAGATTAAAAGCTTACTGTTCTGAGGTCGTGAAAATATCCAAGTCAGGGCATCATCAGGAGATGTTTTCTCCTGGACCTGCAGGTCTGGGCACTCAGGAACATGGTGGCTTCTTCTCATCTCTCCTCTCTCCTCCGGGCCTCCTTGATTTCAGCTTTTGGCTAAAATGACCTCCTTTCAGCTTCTGGGTTCTGTAGATTTCAGCTTCTGCCTCCTGGGTGGGACCAGCTTCTGGGTTCCTCTCTGTCTCTGCAGGTTTGTTTTGTTTTGTTTTGTTTTTGGTGTCTGAGACTTTTTATTCCTCCATTTATAAAGGACTCTAGTAGGAGGATTAAGAGCCACCCTGGGTTATGCAATTCAATCAGAGGCCCGTAACTGAAGTGATTTTCTGGGGTCTATAAAAGTTTCAAACTGCCACAGGCAGTAGACACAATGTTTTTCCCTTATCATAAAGGAAATTATAATCAAAACCACAATGTGATCCTCCTAGGCACTCACCAGCATGACTAAAATGAAAATGACTGATAATACAAATATCGAAGAGAGAAGGCTCAAGGAAAATTCCCATACAACCACTTTAGAAAGCTGTTTGTCAGTATCTGCTGAGGGTAAAAAATATTGAATAATTTATAACCCTTTGCTTTTACCTTCAAAAAATATATAAATATATACTAAAAGGTTTTCTTGCACAGAAATGTTCATAAAGGCATTTTGTCTAATAGCTAATAATTGGAGATAACTAATATCTATCAATACTAGAATGGACGAATAAAGTGTTGTTTATATGTACAATGGAATACTCTACGGCAGTAGTTCCGAAAGTGTTACCCTCCCAACCAAAATACTATATAACAATAGTTCTGAAAATATTAACCCCCAGCCAACATCATTAGTCTCATTTGAGACTTGTTAGAAATTCAGATTCCTGGGCATCATCCTATATTTTCTTATTCAGAAACTCTGGATGTGGTACCCAGCTCTCTTTTAACAAGCCTTCTAGGTGATTCTTTTGTACATTGAAGTTTAAGGACCAATGATCTATAGCAGAGTTCAGCACACTTTTTTTGTAAAAAAAACAAGATATGTACATATTTTAAGTTTTTTGTGCCTTATGGTTCCTGTCATAGATAGTCAGCTTTGCTTGTTATAGAGTGAATGCAGCCACAGACTGTGCAGAAATGAATGAATGTGGCTGTGTTCTATGACCTTGCCCCACATCAATTAAAATGAATGTGTGAATCCAATAGCAAGGATGTTATTAGTAAATAATGTTGGATGAAAAAAATAAGCGCAATAAAAAGAATATTGTGTGATTCTGTTTATATAATAGTATTCAAAGACATGGAAATATTATCAATTTTATTAGAAGTTAGGACAATAGTTAACTTTAAGGATGTGGATCTGGATGGTCATGGGAGGATGAGATTAGGAGGGCTGTGGGACTGCTGGTGATGCTTGTAAAAATCCCTATGTTCATATTGTCCAGTCTAACCATACTGCAAAAGAGAAGATAAAGAAACCATTCTTACCATCTTTTCTGGGTGACCTTTATAAAATAATTCCATAATCTTGAAACTGTTAACTTAAAAGGAAAGAACTAATTATTTAGTCTTCCTAATTAGAGTAAATATAGTTTATATTAGGCATGTTCTTCTTTACAAGATAGTAATAAACACAGAAGGAATGATATAATTATAAAATTATTATTTTCCAAAACACCATATTTATAGAGATTTAATTGATTTGGACAAGTATATCAATTAATGCTAAAACCATCAGTTGGACAGGATGTTTACTTGATACCCAAATATCACTCCAGTGTAGAAACCTGTCTTCTTTCGATTCTCAGGGACATATTTTTTGAAAAAACTATCTAAAAGTGAAAGCATCATAATGATGAATAAAGGAATATTTCCCAGTATTCAGAAATGAGTAAGGAAAAATTGAACTTTGATAAGAGTATTTTGAATAGTTGCTCAAGACCTGAGCTGTGAGGTTTTTAACCTTTTAATATTAATTTTTTTTTTTTTTTAATATCACAGGTTTTTTTCTTTCTTTGTTGCCATTGACAAAGTTGATTGTGAATGAATTCTGTATGATTTATATCACTGATGATCTGAGGTGATGCTTTCCCACTTTCCCCAGGAATTCTGTTTCATTAAATTCATTGTTGATGGTCCCATCAATACTTGCAGTCTTTTTGATAGTTTAGAATCATGAATATCTTCACTGTATATTTTCCCTTCTTGTAGTCACCTGATGGTGCAACTAAAATGAATACAGCCCTAAAGTTTGACCAGATAAAGGATTATAACAAAAGAATTTTGTTGTAGTATTTTATTTAAAGTGTATAAAAGTTTTCAATCCTTATCATCATATACCTATTAATTTCTGCAGCATGAATAAATTGTTGTTTTGTTATTTGGTTTTCCTAGGAGGAATATAGAACTGAAGGTATTAGTTGGCACAATATAGATTATATTGATAATACCTGTTGCATAAATCTTATTAGCAAGAAACCAACAGGACTACTCCATCTTTTGGATGAGGAAAGCAAGTGAGTATGTTTCTTTTTAATTATGTATTGTCCATTTGGGCTTTTCGTTTCTTCCTACGACCTAAACTTCCCTCTTACATTATTAAAGAGTCAGAGGTTCTCTTGTATGCATTTTTTTGCATGTGTTTCTACATGTTCATTTTAGTGCTCAATTTGTAGGCATAGATTTACTTATTTTTATAGTTTGTTCCTCCTTTCTTAAAATTTTACATATGAGATGTTCAGATTTCATGTAACAGGAAAGAATATCATGATAGGTTAGTAATGTCTGCCTATGTGGCATCAGATGTCACATATTTGCTGGATAACAGTGTTCAATATCCTAACCTTAAATATAAGCTTCAGAAATAAAAGTTCATATTGCATCTCTAGAGTGCTCTCAGTATTCTATAAAACATTATTGATAGTTGAGTTACCCTAAGAGATGGCCAATCTAGATTTAGAGATATTGATGTAAGGAGGATCTGTGCTTTTCTGTGACTGCTTATTGAAAAAGTAAGAAATTGAATTAGGTCACCTTATTCCTAGCTTAATATTATACCCACTAAACTAGGAGAGAAAATATTGGGGATGTATTATCATAGGTAAGATGACCATACATCATGGTCATGGGAAAGGCTAAAGTTTATGTTTTTTGTCCCAGTTTAATTATTAAAAGTTTCTCCTTTCACTTTCAGAAATGTCCTTGTTTGAATGAT
Organism: Cabassous unicinctus; assembly: GCA_029593785.1. Classification (NCBI taxonomy): domain Eukaryota; kingdom Metazoa; phylum Chordata; class Mammalia; order Cingulata; family Chlamyphoridae; genus Cabassous; species Cabassous unicinctus. The sequence goes on from JAQZBX010113781.1 coordinate 5,851, forward strand.
AAATTATATGTTACTCTTATCATATGCTGGAAACACACAAATTTGCAACATACAAATAGAAAGCAGTATTGGCATAATGCAGAATGTTTTGGAAAAGGGACTGCCAACAGTTATGTCTAATATCCACTCTACTCAATGTAATACTAGTCTGTTTCCATTAATAGGCTAAATAAATTTAGATTTATTTAAATAAATAATTAAATAAAATTTATTAAGATAAATTTAGGAAATGGTAGATTTGAGATTCAACCCCTCCAGGTATTTCTGACTTCTAAGCTTGTGCTTTGAAGTTTTGTTTTGTATTGCTTCCCCATAATGCTTAGGGATTAAAATTAGAAGTCCACGGCTTGTATCCCTACTCTGTTAATTACCCTTGGCAAAACCCTTAATATCCTTGGTCCTCAGCTTTCTGATGTGTAAAACAAAAATAATGAAGATAAATTATGATGTTGTCTGCCATGTTTCTTAAGGTGGTTGTGTGCAGGAATTGAGGAAGTGTGTATATAGTTAAAACCTGAATAAAGTAAGAGGGCCATGTCTGTCCTGTCATTGTTTAGGCAAAATTTCATTGAGTTGCGTATCTTATAATACTCCAACTATATTTCCCTGGCCAGATGTTAACTCACATAGATATAAATATTGCCCAAAGAAGAGAATAGCACCTCTTTGCTGTTACCCAAAAATTTCTGGGGTTAAGGCACATGGCCAAAAATTATAAGGAGAAATATTATGGCTCAATATGGGGAAGAACTTTTTAATCAATAGAGCTCATTAGCAGCTGCCTCATAAAGTAATAAAATTCCCCATTATAGTAATTATTTTCCATTATATGCCATCTGTTTTAAGAAGGAGACTGGCCTGAATAACTTCTTAATCATTGCTTCAATTCAGTTTCTATATTCAGTCCTCCATGAAAATTTTTAATAAACCATAAATTAATTTCCTCATTTTTAAAGTCAATTCTATAGTTATTAGCTCCCCTTGTAAATGAACCATCTTTGTTTCTTTGCTTTAACATCCAAGAAGATGCATTAAGGTATTGAATATTTTACCTCTGCCATTTACCTGTAAAAGGGATTGAAAAACAAATTATTTCACATTTAGGAAGCATTATTTTGTGAATCCCTTAGACCTAGTCCTTTTCTTCTAAAGAAAGATTTCGTTTTGTAGGGAAAATATAACATGAAACATAACCTTACCTGTATTCCTACATCATTCAATGTGTTTGTAAGTGCTTTAGGTGCCCGGTTTTGGTGTTGGAAGCTTGCTTAATCTTGTCTCTGCTACTTAGTGGCCATAAGACTTTGGGGCAAATTATTTAAGCTAGATTCTGAAGGATACATTGTGGCATTTAGGAAGGAGGAGCTCCTGTAAACAAAGTCCCAGATATGAATAGGATATTAGGAGTGTTATCAGTCTTTCCTATAGTACTCAAAGTGAGGTCTGTAGACAGTAGCATTGGCAGCACCTTGGAACTTGTTAGAAATGCAGAGTCTCGTTCAGATCTGAAGTTAAGATCCGAACATTCACTTTGGGCAGCATTTGTCAATCTTGCTTTTACCTATAAATTACATGGAGGGTAAATAAAAAGGAAAGAAAAAAAAGAAAAAGAAAAAAGAAAAAAAAAATTACATGGTGAACTTGTGATACTGATGCTATGTCACCACCCTGATCAATGGAATCATAATCATAGGAGTTTGAGTCCAGGCATTGGCATTTCTGAAAGCTCCACAGGTACTTCTTATATGCATACAAATACTAATCTAAGGCTACCCTTGCAGATAGACTTTGCGGAAGACTAGGTTAATATCTTTGAAGTGAACATTGCCTCTTTTTTCAATCTTTTTAGCTTGATGTACACAGTAGGCATCCACAAATATTTGTTGAATGCAGTACGTATGGAGAACTTTCCATCTTTCCCAACTGGGAACAATAATGGTTCTCATGCCTGTCCTCTTTACTTTGGCAATTTCTGTTCTCCATTTAAAAGTAAGATAAAAATAGGAACTTATGGGAAGATGGTGGATTAGAGAGACATAGGACTCACTTCTCTCCAGGAAAAATAGCTAGAGGATAGGCAGACATGGCCTAGAAAAAAAAAGTTCTAGGATTTAGGACACTAGAGGAAGGCTAGACACCACCCAAGAGAGAGAGGGGCATAGGTAAAGTATCTTGATGGAAAGACTGTGAGTAGAAGCTGCAGCTGCTGCTGCCTGCACCTTTTCCCCCACACTCCGAGCAGACAGCTTTGAATTCTCCAGCCTCTAGCCTGCGGGTATGGACTGTATGGGTGCAGGGATCCACCTCCCCAGGAAATGGGAGAGAGAGGGATTCAGCCTAAGGCTGATTATGGTTTTGGCCAACAAATTAGTCTGCTGTGTCCCAGAGCACTTCCAGGCAGAGTGGGGCCATGCCATTGCTTGCCTTGGGATCTGGCGTGGAATAAAGATATCCAGCCCTCTCAGTCACCCTCTCCGCTGACTGGGACTGGTTACTGAGGACTCAGAGGGCATTAGAATTATTTCCTACCCAGGAAAAGGGAGGGGGCTGCTGACAAAGGTTGAACCGCCTCTGAAAAAGTTTGAATTGCAAGGCTCTGAATAGCCTCCAAGTAGATTCCTCTGTCACATTGTTGCTGTCTCTGTTGCAGTGAACACACTGCCACTTGGCTTTGAACTGAGAGGGTTGCCGAAGAGCACCATCTGCTGGCAGGCCAAGGGATTGCATGTGAGGAAACTAAAAATAAATGAGAGGCTTTTCCTGGAATTTACAGCCTCCCTTCTCTAGCTATTGAAAGTGTATCTGCAACTCATTACTGTTTCTATGGCCCAGATTTGAGCAACTAACAGGGATAAGCAAAAATACCTAGAACAGGTTGAACCAATAATCAAAGAACAGCAACATGCAGCTTCCCACCAATAAATCCCCACGCAAGAGAGAGAAATTGAGCATCAGAGTAAATTCACCATCATAATCAGATGCCTACATGTCAGCAAAAAATTACAAGCCATATTAAGAAAATGGAAGAAATGGCCCAAGCAAAGGAATATATCAAAGCCCCACAGGCGACACAGGATTTGAGACAGCTAATCAACGAGGTTCATACAAATCTCCAAAATCAAATCAATGAGGTGGAAGTGGCATCAGTAGGACACCAAGAAGATACTGAGCGAGCACAAAGAAGAATTTGAAAACCTGAAGAGAAAAGTAGCAGAGCTCATGGGAATGAAAGAATAGGTGAGATCAAAAACACACTAGAGGCACACAACAGCAGATTCAAAATGATAGAAGAAATAATAAGTGATGCAGAAGACAGAAAGGCTGACATGGAAGAGAGAGAAGAACAGAAAAAGAAAAGAATTGAAAGAATTGAGCAGGGGCTCAGAGAGTTGAAAGATAACATGAAGCACAACAACATATATGTCATGGGAGTTCCAGAAGGAGAATAGAAAGGAAAAGGGTAGAAAGAGTATCTGAGGAAACAATGGCTGAAGAATTCCCAACTCTCATGAAAGAAATGAATTTACATGTCCAAGAAAAGCAGCGCATCCCAATCAAAATAAATCCAAATAGAAATACTCCAAGACACATACTACTCAGAATGTCAAATGTCAAAGATAAAGAGAAAATTCTGAGAGCAGCAAGGGAGAAGCAAACCATCACATACAAGTGACGCCCAGTAAAACTTAGTGTGAATCTCTCACCAGAAACCATAAAGGTGAGAAGACAGTGGTATGATACAGTTAGGATACTGAAAGAGAAAAATTGCCAGCTGGGAATTCTTTATCTGACAAAATTGTTCTTCAACTATGATGGTGAATTTAAAATATTCAGAAATAAACAGAAACTAAGAGAGTTCATAGAAGAGAACCTGACTTTGCAGAAAGTATTAAAGGGAGCCTTACACGTCCAAATAGGAAAAGAGGAAGTAAAACTCTCACTGTTTGCGGATGACATGATCCTGTACTTAGAAAATCCTGAAGTATCCACGACAAAGCTACTTGAACTAATAAATGAGTTCAGCAGAGTGGCAGGATACAAGATCAACAAGCAAAAATCAGTAATGTTTTTGTACACTAGTACTGAACAACCTGAGGAGGAAATCAGGAGGAAAATTCCATTTTCAATAGCAACAAAAAGTCTCAAATACCTAGGAGTTAATTTAACCAAAGAAGTACAGGACCTATATGCAGAAAACTACAAAACAATGCTAAAAGAAATTTAA
>JAQZBX010113782.1:0-10075 GCA_029593785.1 Cabassous unicinctus
ATAATTCTATGGCCTTAACCTGTAGTGCACAGGCAAAGTTAAAAATGTCCATCTTATATAATTGTGTACCATTACTGAGTATCTTAAAGGACTAGTCATTTTGATCATGATATGCCTAAAGGCACAAAAACCATTTAAATATTTATTTACTTATTAATTTATTCATACAAAAAGATGTTATATGAAAATTCTATTCCTCATGCAAAGATACAGACACAGCTCTGAATACAGTCAGCTATCAATTGCAAATTCAGTGTTTTTTCTTGTTCTTCATTGCCCCTGAATGCAAGGTCTAGCATTCTCACTAGGTCTTTCAGTAACATCATATGCCCACCAGCATGACAGACACAGCTGGAATTCCAGCAGCACCATGGACCCTACTAAATAAAAATCAGATCTGGAGACTTGGAACTGATTGGGTACTTGATAAAAAAAAAGAAAAAACCCACCAGTTCAAAGAGCTTTTCTACATAGTGGAGAGCTATTCCATGAGAAGGGCATAGACATAACATTCCCAGAAGATTTCAAGTTACAAGTGAGCATGTGAAATATCTCCAAATTCACTAGCAATGAAAAATTGCAAGCATAAAACAACAGACACCAATTTTACTCATCAAATAACTTCAAATTTGAACAATGTTATTCTCTATGCAGTTGTGGAGATAAAATATACTTCCTCAAAACAGACAGTGTAAAGTAGTGGGAGATTACAGTAAGTCAATTTGCACTTGTTATCAAGAGATTAAAAATGTTTATATGGATTAAAATAGAGATTTTCATAGAAATTAAATATCTTGAAATATTAGGATTTATATAATTGAGATTTTATTATTTACATATTTATAATCACTATAATAGTATAAATCTATTTCAATGTTATATATATATAAATTTATTGAACAAAGTTAAAATAGCATTACAATGTGAGAAAATTTATTTTTAAGAAATTTTACTGACAATATTTAACTTGGTCTTTCCCTAAAGTAAAACCTAAGAAAGGCCCTTTGCACTGTTAATTTACTTGAAGAAGTTATTCCTGGAAATGCATCTGGAAACTGAAGGAGAGAAACAAAACAGTAAGAGAGGAATTAACGGGGGATGGATTTGGCTCAAACAGTTGGGCGTCTGTCTCCCATATGGAGGGACCTGGGTTCAATCCCCGGGACCTCCCGGTAAAAAAAAAAGAAAAGGAAGTAATAACAACACAAGGAAAATTATTGATCTGGTTAGTGGTGTGGAGAGCTGAAGCAAGGCACAAGACTAATGTAATTGAAAGTGAAAATGATTTACATGAAAATACATCAAAATTTAGAAGGAGATTAGAAATAAACTTAAATTGAGAATAAGTAAAATTCAAGGTTAAAAGTGTAAATTGAAACTAGGATGTTTAAATATAAATAATCACATTTAAATTTAGTACAAGTTGGAAGTAGATTTACTTTATTAATCAATTTTTTAAAAATTATTTATTTTGTTTATATAAAGCCTAAAATATGGAAATATGAAATCTGAGGATGAAAGAAATGTGGATTTTTCATAATATTACTGTTTCTGGAAATGTAATTATAATATGCTCTTAGTTAATGTGCAATGACGACTATGCTATTCGACTCCTAAAACTGTCATTATGTAATTAGAAAATGGGGAACTCCTGCTAAAAATATATTATGCTCATAAATTATCTCAAAGATTATTCTGAACATAACATTTCCAAGGCCTCAGTAAAGGAACTAATGTTTTTATAAAATTCACTTCTCATAGCTTATAAAAATACTAAACAATATAAAAGGTGAGTGAAAAAAGATCTCAGAAAAAGAATATTCCATTTTCATTTTAATTACTACAAGAATAAAATGGGAAAAAGCACTCTCAGTACTTGAAATAAGATATGTTAATTTTGAAACTATTATAAATTGTCCCAGGAAAGAAAGAGATTGGTGTTGTTGAAGATGAATGGGAATTGAACAATAATCCCCACACCTATGGCCTGTTGATACAAACCTAACCCTTTGAAAATTACCACTGGATTGGAAGTTGCCAAGACTCTCATAAAAATTCAGATGCATTTAACATTGTAAAATGCAGAATCCTATGGAGCAGCAACAATGGCATCATAGATAGATAGTAATTTAAAAATAAATAAGTATATACAAATAGTTAAAAACGCTATAGTAGTTAATGGAGTCACAGATAGTTTAGACTTTTACATTTTTAAGGACATTAGTCCACCAAATATTTTGACAAAGGCCACCTTCATATCCCCGTTTCTCGGGCTGTAAATGACATGATTCTTGGTGGAAGGTAATAGAGAATATAATACAGACATAAAGAGGTTGAGTGATGATGGGATTTTGAGGTGGAACCTAAGTATGCAATGAATCCAGAGGGCTGGAACAAGGTCACCATGGTGAGGTGGGGCATGCAGGTCGAGAAAGTTTTAAACCTTCCTTGAGTGGATGGAACCCTAAGAACAGTGTAGAAAATGTGAGCATAGGAAATAATCATTAAAATGAATCATACAAAATCAAAACAACAGCTAGCAATAATAAATGCATATTCTAAATTATTTTCTCCATAACAGGTACGTATAAACAATGATGGAATATCACAGAAAAACTGATGCACTATGTTGGACCCACAGAACCTGACAAAGAATGTACCTGCTATATGAATGGAGCCATAGACACATCCACTGAACCACAATGCTCTCACCATCTGCACACAAGTACTTTTATTTATAATGGCCTCATAGTGCAAAGGATGGCAGATGGCAGCATAGAAATCATAGGACATCAGTATAAGAAAGGCATATTTTGTGCCAGTGATAAAAGGAAAAAGAAAAACCTGTGAAGCACATCCTTGGAAGGAATTGGAATGTCTGTTTGTCAGCAAGTTCATGATGGATTTGAGAACAGTGACAGAGATATAGCAAATATCAATGAAGGACTAATTCTTCAGGAAGAAATACATGGGAACTTGGAGCTGCTGGTCAATGGTAGTGAGGGTGATAGTGAGGAGATTCCCCATGAGTGCTGCCAGGCAAATGAGGAAGAAGAGTACGGCATAGAGTTTCTGTAGCAACCAGTCATCAGGGAATCCAATGAGCAAGAATTTTCTTATGAGGGTCATGTTGGTAAATTTCTCAGGCATGCTGATTCTTGGCTATGAAAATGTAAGAAAAACAATAATTTCCTCATTCAGTTACCTTCTCAGACTCTTCCTTTTTCTGTTCATTCTACCAGTTGGTCTTGGTTATTCTGAGGGACACATTCAAGAACATCAGAGTAGCCCCCTCCATACCCCAGAACAAATCCAGTGTTTCAAACTATGAATTCTTTATTACTGCAAAATAAATTTTATTAAGCCATTAATTAGGGTAGAATAATTTATCATAGAATAGTCTACAATTTTTGCATAAAATGAAAAAAAAAAAGATTACCTCACAAGTACATAAATGAGAGCTTCTTCTGTCATTGTTCTAATAGGTGAAATGTAGTAGGGTATTTATTAGAATAGAGAAGTTAGTTATTGTAAAAGACATTTTGGTTCAGCTTTAGTTTCCCATGAACTGTTTTATTGATACATTTGGAGAAAAAATATTAAGAATTTCAGCTATCATTTCTTTTTCTACTTTATTCTATTACAGGAAAAGTAACAAGTTAGTGTGGAGAGGGCTGATGTAGATTCATTTTCTTAAAACTTTTTCTGAGAGAATGATAGTGTCTATGACAATTAAATAGAGCTTCTACATATTCAAGATCATAACTGGATCACTGACATTTTAAAAGAAACTTGAACTTAATCAGATAATAGATTAACTTTGAATACTCAAAGTTATTTGAATGCTAGATGCATCACAAATTTCATTTACTCTGATTTAATTGTTCAGAGAAATCTTGATTTGAAAAAAAATTCCTTCAATAGGGCCTATGACTGCCATGGATCTAAAAAACAAAATTAAAATAAAATAAGCATCATTTTATTTTTCTTAAAGAAAATGGAATTAGGCAGGTGATATAAATTTTTCTACTTAGACATTTCAAGAGACCTAGTCTGAACAGGGTAGTAGCAAAGAGAAGCTTAAAGTGGCATGCCTATAGGTTTGGGGAAATATGCTTACCTCAGAAAAACACAATCTCTCTAATTTCAGAGGTGCATCCAGAAAATTGCTGTGGAACTTAAAGACAATGAGGTTAATAAAGGACTCTTTTCCAAAAAGGAATAAAGCCTTGGAGAGATGGATTATATGTCCAACAGGATGAATATTACTTCTATTGCTCTGGCTGCCTCTTGCAGTCTTTTGCAACTTTGCTGAGTAACAGTCTTCTCTCCACTGGAAATCAGAGGTTGAAAGGACAATTTTAAGTGTCTGGAATTTTGTGTGAGGTTACAAATTGCCTAATTAAATGAGAATTAATTATGTTTATTGGCCAAGGGTACTGAATGGGAGTTCATTTCCTTGAAAATGATGTCATCCTGTACACTGAGGGCTTGAAGCGCCAATAATTAGGTCATAAATAATTTGTCTACCCTTCAGGTTTCCAGTTATAAGTCATAACTCTTCAAAAATAGTTTGTCTATTTTTGTTATAGCCATCCTAGTGGATTTGAAGTGGTATCTCATTGTGGTTTTTTAAAATTATTTTTCCTTCTTTTCCTTTTTTTCCCCTTTTCATTGGAGAGGTTATGATCTTACAAAACAACCATGCATAACATGCAGAATTCCCATACATCACCCCAACACCAACACCTTGAATTATTGTGGAACATTTGTTATTCTCTTCCTTCAATTGTTTCTTGTGAAACTTCATATTTATCAAGAAATGGAACAAATTGAATTCATGAAGTTATATCTGGAAAAATCTGCTCAGATATGTGATGGTTTTAATACTTATTAAAATGTTGCTTTTTTTAAATCAGAAGAATATCATTCCTTCCACCATTTAAAAAAAAAAGACCCAACCTACCAGAATATGTAGAAAGATAAATTTCCTCTTTTGTCCCTTAAGCAAATTTTCTGTTCAAGGGAGAAATTATTAAATGTTTTTCTCTATTTTCTTTATATGTCTTTTCACTATTGGGTTGTGAAATGTAAGTGCAAAAAACTTATTTTGACATAACTGAGATCTTCCAATACTATGATTTACCTGCTTATTTTTTGCTTAACCGATTCCTCACAAATTTTCCAATATAGTTACAGATATGCTTACTACTTGCTGTTTAATTTTTGCAAATTAATCAGATTGTTTCTTTTTTCTTTATTATTCTTACCTTTGAAATGTTTTAGATTGCATAAATGATACAACAAAAATGTAGGTTTTTACATATATAACCCGCCCCATTCCTCTCCAACACTTTCCTCACTAACAACAATGTTGATTAGTGTGGTACATTTGTTATAATTGTTAAACACATATTGAAGCATTGCTACTAACCATACTCAAGAGTTTACATTATAGTTTACACTTTTAACTGCACATTTTTACAGGTTTTACCAAAATGTATAATGGCTGTATCCATCATTGAAATCTAATTCAGAACAATTCTAATGTCCCCAAAATGTCCCATGTTACACCTATTCTTCACTCTCCCTCCTCTCAGAAACTCTGTTGACCACTGCCTTTATATTAATGCTACAATTTCTTCCATTGCTAGAAAAATAATAAGTTTGCTTTACTCCATAGTTGCATGCCCCCTTATGTTTGCTTTTTCCTTAATATTGAGGATTTTAGGATGGTGATGCCTATTCTGTTTCCAATAGAGAGGGAGTGTAGATACCTTGGGGTAGAAGGATGGAACTGTGGTGCTTGCAGTTGTAGATACTCCCTGCTTTTTTTTTTAATTTGTGTTGCCCATCATCACCCTTTTCATAGTTGTCCTGGGTGAGTCTGATGAACTGTAGAGTGGTGTTGCAACTCTGCTGAGATTCAGGGCTCAACCAGCATATGAACAGACCAAAGACCTGAGTCTATTGTACATATATTTAATGATTATAATGTTAATTATGGTTTCAAATAAAAGGGGTCAGGAGAGCCATGTGTAGGGAAATTATAAATGAGTCTAACTCTGTTACATTGGAGAACATGTATTCCAAATTAAGGTCCACAAACAGGGTGCCTAATTCCTGAGATGATCTGCCCTGCTTTTAGTTTCTAGATGTCTCTAGAGCCCACAGGTGCACCCCTGCTTGTGGTGCTGTTTACTGTGGCATTCAATGAGATCCTCCTTAGGCATGGATAAGCATAACTTTTGGTATAAACCCCCCACTCAATTATCTCTTAGCCATAAAAACTCACTTTTATTTAATATTTCCCCCATTTGGTCAAGGTATTTTTCCAAACACATTGCTAGTCTGTGTTTAGTAATAATCCATCAGTGCCAGGGAAGATTATCCCCAGGTCTCATGTCCCATGTATGCAGGAAGATTGTGAGTTTATATGATGAGTTTGGCTTAGAAATGGGCCACATTTGAGCCACAAGAAGGCTTTCAGGAAGTAATTCTTAGGCAATATATAATACTAAGCTAAGTTTCAATATACAAGAACAAAGCTCATAAGTACAACCATCAATGTCAGGGGCCTGGTGTATTGTTCTGTCTTCCTTTGGTAGGCAAGCCTTTGTTCTCAGAGGATTCTCGCAGCTGTATTAGAGAATGTAGCAGGACTTCACAGAATGGGAATTCAATATTCTTTCATTTATTGTGTAGGTCCCCACCCACTGAAACAACACTCCATGACTACTTGAACTTATTCATATTCTATAGTCATGCCCCAGGTGCACCCCTCCCCACCCATCTCCCATCACTGACACCCTATAACAACGATCCTACCCTGCTACAGTTGTTACCCTTCAGCAGTCCAAAACTTCCAAAATAAAACCCCAAAAAATGAATAAAAAATAAAATAATAAAAAACAAATAAAATACAAAAAATAAAAATATTATTGCAAGAAATTTTAAAAAAATATTAAAAATAATTAGAATGTATTTCATCACCATACGATATGTTATCTTTTATGAGCAGTGACAATTTCTTCTGTATATTCCCTCAGTGTCTACATTTTTTTGCTTTATTTTCAAAGAAACTTTCAGTTATAGAAATGTCACATAGGAAATATAGGGGATTCCCCTATACCCCACGACCACCCCTTCTCACTTTTTCCCTATTGATAACATCTGGTATGAGTATGGTACATTTGTTACAATTGATGAACAAATACTGAAGCATTGTTACTAACCATGGCCAATGGTTTACATTATGAATTACATTTTGCACCATAAACTTTTACATGTTTTGACAAAACTTACAATTGCCTGTATCAGTAATTGCCAAGAAAGTGCAAAACAATTCCAAAGCCCTAAAAAGAGTCTATATTTCATCTGTTCTATTTTTCCCTCCCTCTCTCCTCAGAACTTATGGTAATCACTAAGTTTCAAATTTTGAATAATAAGGTTCATAGCTACATGCAGTAATATTGAGGGCTTGAGATATTGGTCTGTTATCTTTTGTTAGGCACTGCCTATGTTCTCAAAAGATTCCTGCCCCTCTAATTGAGAACATACCATGACTTCCCTCAATGGGAGTTTAATACTTTCTTGTTTATTAGTGGGTCTCCCCACAATGAGATAACACATATGACAATACGAACATTTTCCTGTTCCATAGAAGCATGACACAGGTGCACCCTATCCCACATATCCTCCAGACCTGACGCCATTTATTAGTAATCCTCCCCTGCATTAGTTGCCAATAGAACATTCCTACCACTGTATTTTTAACCAGAGACCTACAAATCCCCAGAGTTCAACTATTTTTTCCTCCAGCCCTCTTTCCAGTTCCATAGATAGTGCAACTCAATGCACCCACCCTACTCCCCATCACATTCCAGCACCTCCACTCCCCTCACATCCCTGCACCAACATCACCCCCATCCACTGCCCAACCACTCCCTTCCACCTTATCATAGATTTTGTCCATATTGAGCATTAGCTCACTACACTTTATTACCTTTCTGTGTCCTGTTAACCTATCTTGCAGACTCTAGCTTTGTGAATCTTCTCAATTTGCTTAAGTCATATCAGTGAGGTCATGTAATATTTATCCTTCAATGACCGGCTTACTTCACTCAACATAAGGTATTCAACATTCATCCATGTTGTCCCTTGTGTTAATACTGCATTCCTTCTTACAGCTGAGTAATATTCCATTGTATGCATATACCACAATTTGCTTATCCATTCATTGGTTAATGGACACTTGGGGCACTTCCAAATTTTGGCAATATTGAATAATGATATTATGAACATTTGTGTGCATATATCTGTTCATGTCCCTGCTTTTAATTCTTCTGGGTATATACCCAGCAGTGGTATTGCTGGATCATATGGCAGTTTTACAGTTGCCAAACTGTCCTCCAAAATAGCTGCACCTTTCTACATTCTACCAGCAGTGGATGAGTCTTCCCCCTCTGAAATATCGTCTCCAACACTTGTAGTTCTCTGATTTTAATAGCCACCAGTCTAATAGATATAAGATGATAGCTCATTGAAGTTTTGATATGCATTTCCTTAATATCTAGTGATGTTAAACACAGATGCTTCCATACATTAAATTCTAGGAGCTTTTTAAAATATATTTTTATTTTTTTAAAAGATATTTAGAATAAATAAATTTTACACAAAAAATATAGGAATTCCCATATGCCCCACTCCCCATACCTCCCACACTCTCCCACATAAACAACATCTTTCATTCGCATGGCACATTCATTGCAATTGATAAATGCATCCTGGGGCATTGAGCACGTACCACAGTTCACATTGTAGTGTACACACTCTCCCACACATTTCTGCAGGTTATGGGAAGATATAAAATGGCCTATATCTGTCATTGCAATGTCATTCTGGATGATACCCGAGTCCCCCCAAAAAAACCCATATTACATATGTTTTTCACTCTCCCTGCCATCAGAGCTTCCCATGACTACTGGTTCCACATCAATGTTGTAATTTCTTCCATTGCTAGAATCACAATAAGTCTATAGTATAATATAAGTAAGTCCACTGTAGCCCATAGTTCATTCCCCAATCCTGAGGATTCTGGGATGATGATGTCCACTCCAACTCAAATTGAGAGGGGGCTTCTATCATGTAGAGCTGATGAATGGGACTGTCTGGCTTGCAGTTGTAGGCTCTCTCATTTTCTTGTTCTGCAGTTTGTCAATCCTTACATCCTTCTTAGCTGTCCTGGGTGAGTCCAATGAACTGGAGAAGAGGTGTTGCAACTCTGCTGAAGCTCAGGATGAAGATGTCACATGGACAGCACAAAGATTAAAGTCTCTTGGATGTACACCTACCAACTCCAGCACCAATTATAGGTTCAAATAGAAGATACAGATGAGCCATGTGTAGGGAAGCCATAACTGAGTCCAACTTAATCACTCTCAAAAGCAAAAACTCCAAAGTAGGACTCACTGGCTAAGTACCAAACTCTGGAGCTATCTGCCTTGAACATAGGACTGGGGTGTCTCCAGAGCCCCCAGGAGCCCCACTGTTTGGGGTAGTATCCGCTTTGGCATTCTATGAGATCCTGCTGAGATGTGTATGAGCATTAGCTTTAGGATGACCTCCTGAATCACTTAAAGCCTCTTAGCCATATAAACTCATTTGTCTTTATTTTTTCCCCCTTTTATTTGAAGTCTTTTTCCATTTGCATTGCTAGTTGGTTCATGGTATCAATCCCATGGTGCCAGGGAGGCTCATCCCTGGGAGTCATGTCCCACACTTTGGGGCATGTAATGCATTTATATGCTGAGTTTGGCTTAGAGAGAGGCCACATTTGAACAACAAGGAGGCCTTCAGGAGGCAAATCTCAGGCACACCAAAACACTAAGCTAAGTTTCAATTTCAAGAGCAAAGGCACACTAGCATAGTCATCAATATCAAGGGCCATCAATGGGCCATCCTCCTTCACAAGTCATTGCCCCTTCATTTGGGGGACAGTTGCTGCTATGTTAGAGAACATGACAGAGCTCTCCAGGGTGGTAATTCAATATTCTCTCAGTTTTTGTGTGAATCT
>JAQZBX010113783.1:0-10075 GCA_029593785.1 Cabassous unicinctus
GCGGCATTTATGCTTAGGTGAACTTCCTCCCATGCATTCCCCATCCTTGATACCCCACACCAGCAGTCCTCCCCCACCCCAGTTGGACACCTATATATGCTCAGTTTTTCTATTCTTGTCACTCCCTATGTCCTCATTCTTTACCTTCTCAGAACTCTACAGTTCTGAAGCATGTCAGAGGGCCCTCTCCATCTGTGGCTCACACATTTCAGTGGTCATCTTATTCTTTGTGTCTGTATACTTTGATCCCCATTGATAAAGTGGTGGCCTTCTTTTATACTATGTTTATACCCATGCCCACTTTAAACTTTTTAATCTACACATTCAGAAATGTAGAAGTGAAAAATGAACTGAGATGAAGAAGTGCTGAGGTCAAAAAGTGATAACAATTATCATGATTATACAACATCCAACAAAATCTATTCTTAATTTAACAAGTGTAGCTTATAGAAAGGACATGGACCTTGCAGTCAGCATATGTAGGTTTTTATATTTTATCCCCTCGGTATCTAGAGTCTTTAATATTTTCTCTTTCATGAAATATTAATTATTTATTAAATGATGAAACTGTTTTTTATTCATAAAATTCTTGCATTTACAAATTGTTCATCAAACAGACATTACAAACATTCTTAAAATTGTCACAATATTTGGTAAAAATTCATAGCTTTAATCCCAAATACTGGAATCAGAGTAGACATTATTGTGAGAGATAAGGACTACAGGAAATATATGGGACTATAAGAAAGAGAGAAATTCATTAGAGCAGGACTCTCCCTAACATAAATGCTGCTGTGTTTCACAACTAGAAGGTGCATCATTTTCATTTTAATCTGGCCAAGGCCCAGAAAATTTATTTTCTCTGCCCAAAGCAAAGGATGGATATTAAGTTCTTCCAGGTACAGCTATCAAACACTCATACTCATAATTCCCAGGTAGAAGATTATTACAGAGGACTTTTCTGTCAAAAACTGCCTACACACCACTGCACCCTCCAAAATAGCTTTTATAATGTTTCAACATTCATTTATTTAATCATTGAAATGAAAAAATTATACATAGATTATACATCTGTGATTTGAATTATTACAGACAACATGTAGAAACAACAACAAGCTTTTCTTTCAACAAGTTTACATTTTAGAATACCAGGCAGAAAATGGAGAGTAAGGTATCAAATGAAGGCTGGCAGCTGGGGCTTTTTGGAAACTTGTGTAAGTATTATCTGATATATGTCATAAATGATGGACATTAGAAAGCATATACAGATGATTTGATTGAATGCTATTTGAGGGAAGAAGTATCAAAACCTAAAATGTGGAACTAACAAAGGTAGATGTTTAAATTTGCTAAAGACTAGAAATTAGATTAAAGCAATATTAAGGCAAAGACTTGAATGTTAACTTCAAATTCTCACTCTTTCTCTTCCTTTTTAAAGCCTATCTACCAATTGGACATGACTCTCTTACTGAGAAACTCATCATCCTGTTCTGCATTCTGCCTTTACTGCTACATTCAAGATCTTGCTATCAAAATTTTATCTTCCTTTTCCCCCCAAACTTTAGGAATAGAGAATTATGCCTTCACCACCACAATCCTCTGTATATGAATTCAGCTTATGATTAGCAAAGGTCAAGATTATCTAACATGAGCTTTTTTTTTCTTTTCCTATTTTTCACCAGCATTTAAATTGGTCACTTTGCCTATTTCTCAGTCTTTCATCTCTTCTATGTATTTGTTTCTAACTTAGTTTGTCAGGCTTCTATAACAAACACGACACAACAGAGTGGCTTAACCAATGGGAATTTATTGGTTCATGGTTTTAAGGTTAGGAGAAGTCCACAACGGAGATGTCAATAAGGTCATACTTTCTCTCAAGGTCTGTAACTTTCTGGGTCAGAGATTCTTTGTGTTCCAATGTCCATTGGATTGTGCCCTTGACTCACATCATGTGGCAATGTCCTTTCCTTTCTCTTCTAGGTTACATTGACTTATGGCTTATGGCTCCTTCCTGTGGCTTTTTCTTACTATGTCTGATTTTTTCTGCTGATAAAAGCCTCAGTAATCCAGATTAAGCCTCATCTTCATTCCGATGGGTCACATTGTAACTTAATATAACATCTTTGTGGAGCAGATATAGCTCAAGTGTTTGAGCATCAGCTTTCCACATGTAAGGTCTCGGTTTCAATCTGCAGCCCTGGTACCATAAAAAAATAATATCTTCAAGAGATTCTATTCACAATGGATTCACAACCACAAGAATGTGGATTAAGATTAAGAAAATTTCTAAATTGGGGTAGATATTTCAATATACCACAGTTTTAATCTCATATCACATAGCAATTTCTACAAAATCTATAGCTGCACTTGAATTCATGTAACTGACTTTTTTATCAGAGAACTTGTGAAATTACAAAACAATCATGCATAATATGCAGAATTCCCATACATCACCCCTCCATCAATGCCTTGCATTATTATGGAACATTTGTTACAGATTATGAAAAAAACATAATAAAAATATTATTGCTAACTATGGTCCCTAGATTACACTTGCTGTATTTTTTTGCATAAAGCCCCCTATTATTAACACCATGTATTAGTATTGTACATGTGTTATAGTTCATGAAAGCAAGCTGTCATATTGTTCTGTTACCACAGTCTATATCCACCACATGGTTCACTGTGTTATAGAGTCCCATGCTTTGTAACATCTGTCCAAAGTGTACACCCAGTTTCTCTCAGTTTCATCAGAGAGTTGTATTGCCAGGACTTCAGTAAATTTTAGAATGTTTTCTTTAGTCCACTAGAAAAAATCCCATATCCCCTTATTATTGACCCTTAGCATTGAAAATGGAACTTTTTTGACATTGATGCAAGAATATGTATGACTACAGTCAATACGTTACATTAATTGTATTTTCCCACATATCACATATTCCTAACACCTTTTAATAATGACTTACATTTGTTCTAGTTCATAGAAGAACATTCTTGTATTGGCACTATTAACCATAATCTTCATCCACCACTGAGTTCACCATGTTATACATACCTTAGATTATTCTCTAGCTTTCTTTAACTTGATATTTACATCCCTAGACTTACTCATTCAGCCATAGTCATATTTATAAATCAGCAGTGTTAGTTTTATTTACTATAATGTGTTACCATCAACTTTATCCACTTCCACCCTTTAAAAATCAAGATAATTGATAATTCTACATACAGTAAGCATCAGTACCCATTCTCAGTCCTCATCCTATCACCTAGTAACCTATGCTCTAGATTTTAACTCCATATGTTTATTCTTTGTATTTAGTTCATATTACTGAGAACATACAATATTTGTCCTTTTGTGTCTGGCTTATTTCATTCAGTACAATGTCTTTAAGGCTCATCCATGTTGTCATATGTGTCCCAATTTCATTCTTTCTTATAGCAGCATAGTATTCCATCATATTTATATACCATATTTTGTTTGTTTATTCATTGGCTGATGGACACTTGGGTTTTTTTCCACCTTTTGGCAATGATGTGAATAATGCTGCTATAAACATCGGTGTTCAAATGTCTTTTCACATTCCTGTTTTCAGTTCTTCTGAATATATTCCTGTAGAAGGATTGCCTGACCACACAGCAGTTTTATGTTTAGCTTCCTGAATAAATGTCAAACCATTTTCCACCACTCTACATTCCCAATAACAGTGAATGAGTATTCTTATTTCTTTGCATCCTCAGCAGCACTTGTAGTTTCCTGTTTTTTTAAATAATGTCCTTTCTATGAGGTGTGAAATGATAACTCACTGTAGTCTTAATTTGCATTTCCCTAATAGCTAGTGATATTGAACCTTTTTCATGTGCTTTTTGGCCTTTTGTATTTCCTCTTTCAAAAAATGTCTAAGTCTTTTGCCCATTTTTAAATTGGATTGCTTACCTTTTTATCACTGAGTTTTATGATCTCTTTATATAACATGAAAATCAAACCCTTACCAGATATGTGTTTTCCAAATGTTTTCTCCCATTGAGTTGGCTGCTTTTTCACCTTCTTGACAAAGACCTTTGAAGTGCAAAAGTGTTTATGTTTGAGGAGATTCCATTTATCCACTTTTTTCTACATTGTTCCTGCTTTGAGTGTAAGGCTTAAGAAACCTTCAGCTACCATCATGTCTTGAAGGTGTTTCCTTACATTTTCTTCTGGGAGTCTTTGGTTCTAGCATTTATATTTAGGTCTTTGATTTTTTTTGAGTTAATTTTTATGTAAGGTGTGAGATAAGGGTCCTCTTTCTTTTAGCTATGGACAACCAGTTCTCCCAGCACTATTTGTTTAATAGACTGTTCTGCCCAAACTGGGTGGGCCTGACAGCCTTGTCAAAAATGACTTGACCAGAGATGTGATGGTCTGTTTCTTAACAATCAATTCAATTCCATTGGTCAATATACCTATCTTTAAGCCAGCACCATGCTGTTTTTAGAAGTGTACCTAGGTATTATTATTTAAAGTCATAAAGTGAGATTCCCCCTATTTTGTTCTGCCTTTTTAAAGATGTATCTGGCTATGTGGGGCCCCTTACCCTTCCAAATAAATTTCATAATTAGTTGGGATTTTTTATTGGTATTGCATTAAATCTGTAAATCAATTTGGGTAGAATTTACATCTTAACGATATTTAGTCTTCCAATCCATGAACATGGAATGTCCTCCCATTTATTTTGGTCATCTTTGATATCTTCTATCAATGCATTGTTGTTTTCTGAATACAGGTCCTTTGTGCCCATTATTAAGTTTATTCTTAAATATTTGATTTTTTAGTCGTTATTATAAATGGAATATTTTTCTGATTTTCTCCTCAGATTGCCCATCAAAAGAGTATAGATACACTACTGATTTTTGCAGATTAATTTTGAACTCTGCCCCCTCTGAACTCATTTATTATCTCTAGTAGCTTTGTTGTAGATTTTTCATGACTTTCTAGGTATAGAATCATATCTGCAAATATCAAAAACTTTAGTTCTTCCTTTCCAATTTGGATGGCTTTTATTGTTTTTTCCTGCCAAATGGCTATAGCTAGAACCTCCAGCACTATATGGAACAACAGTGGTGACAGTGATCATCCTTTCCTTGTCTTGTTCCTGATTTCAATAATAAAGGCTTCAGTCTTTCACCACTAAATATGATGTTAGCTGTGGGTTTTTCATATAAGCCCTTTATTATGTTTAGAAAGTTCCTTTAAATTCCTATAATTTGGAGGGTTGTTTTCAAGCAATGATGTCATATTTTGTCAAATATTTTTTCTGTGTCAATCAAGATGATCATGTGATTTTTCTTCTTTGATTTATTAATGTAATGTATTACAATGATTGATTTTCTTGTGTTGAGCCACTCTTACATTCCCTGGAGAAAATGTACTTGATCATGGTGAACACTTTTTTAAAATGTATTATTGGATTCAATTAGAGAGTATTCTGTTGAGGATTGTTCAATGTATATTCATTAGGGAAATAAGTATGTAATTTTCTTTCCTTTTTTTTACAATATCTTACCTGGCTTTGGTATTAGGGTGATTTTGGCTTCACAGAATGAGTTTGGTAGCATTTCCTCCAATTCAATTTATTGTAAATATTTGAGTAATATTGGAATTAAATCTTCTTTGAATGAGTGGTAGATTTCACTTGTGAAGACATCTGGTCCAGGGATTTTCATTTTGGGGAAGTTTTGATGAATATTTCAATCTCTTTACTTGTGATTGATTTATTGAAGTCTTTCATTTCTTGCAGAGTCAGTGTAGGTTGTCCTTGTGTTTCTTGGAATTTGTTAAATTCATTTATGTTGTGTAATTTGTTGACATACACTTGTTCACAGTATCCTATTATGATCTTTATTCATTTCTGTGGGGTAGTAGTAATGCCTCCCCCGCCTCCATAGATCCCATAGATTACTGATTTTATTTTTTACATCTTTTCTCTTTCTCTGCCTAGCTCAGAGTTTCTTAAAAAGTCCATGAGCTTGAATTTAAATTAAATTTAAATTAAAAAAAAAAACATTATTCTTGTGGGGGCATGTTGGTGTGAGTGTGATATATTTATTAAATAATACATAGTATAATGTGGATTTAGTAAGAGGTCCATGGTTTTCACCTCACTGGCAAAAGTGTCCATGGAACAAAAAAGGTTAAGAAACTGTGGTCTGGCTAAACATTTGTCAATTTTGTAGATTCTCTCTATTGATTTTTTTTGTTCTCAATTTCTTTTATTTCTGCTCTGATCTTTGTTATTTTGTTCCTTCTTCTTGATTTGGGATTGGTTTTCTGTTCTTTTTCTGGTTCCTCTGGCTGAGTATTTAGGTAATTGATTTTAGCTCTTTCTTCTTTTTTAATATAAACATTGAGAACTATAAATCTCCCTCTCAGCACTGCCTTCATTACATTCCATTGTTTGTAATATGTTGTGTTTTTGTTTTCACACATCCTGAGATATTTACTTTTTTCACTTACGATTTCTTATTTGACCAGCTGATTATTTAAGAGTGTTGTTTACTCTCTATATATTTGTGAATTTTCCATTTTTCTGCTTTTGTTTGATTTCCAGCTTAATTTCCTTAAGATCCAATAAAGAGCTTTGTATAATTTCAATCTTTTAAAATGTATTGAGATCTGTTTTGTGACCCAACATATGATCTATCATGGAGAAAGCTCCATGAGCCCTTGAGAAGAATATGTATCATGCTGTTTGGGAGCTTAACGTTCTTTATCTTTATTAGGTTTAGTTTAGCTACATATTATTCAAGCTCTCATTTCCTTCTTGATCCTCTGCCCAGATGATCTATCCAATGATGAGAGTGGTGTATTGAAGTCTCCAACCATTATTGTAGAGACATCTATTTTTCCCTTCAGTTTTGCCAGGGTTTGCCTTATGTAATTTGGGGGCACCCTGGTTAGATAATGATATTTATAATTGTTATCTCTTCCTGGTTGATTGCCCTTTTTATTAATATATACTGTCCTTCCTTTTCTCTAATAACAGCTATGCTTTTGATATCTATTTTATCCAATATAAGTAGAGCTGCTATAGCTTTATTATGTTTACTGCATTCATGGAATATCTTTTTTTTTTTTCTTTATATTTTATCATGGAATATCTTTTACCAGCATTTAACTTTCAATCTCTCTGTATCCTTCAGTCTATGCTGAGTCTCTTGTAGTCAGCATATAGATGGTTCATATTTTCTTATCCATTATGCCAATCTGTGTCTTCTGATTGGTGATTTTAATCCTTTAACATTCAATGTTATTATTGTAAAGGCAGTTCTTACTTCCCCCAATTTGACCTTTGGGCTTTATCTGTCATATCTTATTCTCACCACTCCTTTTACACTTTTAGTTACTTTTACTGATAATCTTCATTTCTAGACTCCTCCAAGTGTCTTTCTTCTGGATTTTCTTTTCATGCTGAAGCACTCCCTTTAGTATTTCCTCCAAGGCTGTTCTTTGGTGACTAACTCTCTCAGTTTCTGTTTATCTGTGAATATTCTAAACTTGCCTTCATTTTAGAAAGAAAATCTTGCATGATATAAGATTCTTGGCTGGCAGTTTTTCTTTTTCAGAACCTTAAATATATTATACCACTGCCTTCTTGCCTCTATGGTTTTTTATGTGAAATCTGTACATAATTGTGGTAGCTCTTTGGTTGAAACATCTTTGAGATAGTTTGGGGCTGCACAATAAGATGTGGGAGCTCTTTGGTTAAAACATCTTTGAAACAGTTTAGGGCCTGCTTTACTGTGCAAGCAGAAAACTGCTGTGCAGGCAGAAAACTGCTGCTATCAGTTCCTGTTGAAAATAGTAGGAATATTCTTGCTTTGCTCTGTTACTTAGTTAGGGCTTTCTGGCTCTCCATTATCTCCTGCACAACCCAGAACTTTCTGAGCCCCTGCACGTACACACTGACCTTGTGCTTTGTGAAAAGGGAATGAAAACCATGAGGGGAATCAGCAAAGGAAAATAGCTCCTTTAGCTGTTCTCCCCCTTGCCTTTCCCAACCTCAGTGCTCAGAGTAATTCTTTGCACCAATGCAGGCTCTGCTGGACAGATCTCCACAAGACTTTGCAGGATGGATTCCTGCACATAGTCTTATTGGGCATCCCTTGTATGTGATGAATTGCTTTAGAAATTCTCTTTATCTTTGGTATTTGGCATTCTGATTAGTATTTAGACTGGAGTCCATATGCTTCTTGGGCATGGATATCTATATCCTTCAAAAGAGTTGGGAAATTTTTTACCATATCCTCAAATATTTTTTGTGCCCCTTTTCTTTTATCGTCTCCTTTTGGGACACCCATGACATATATTTGTGCAACTCTCTTCTGTGTTCCCTAGGACTCTGTTCAATTTTTCCACTCTTTTTTTAATTTGTTCCTTTGTGTATTTTCTTTCAGTTGTGTTATCTTCAAGATCAGTGATCTTTCTTATGCCTCTTCAAAGCTGCTGTTATATGCTCCATTGTATTTTTTTTTTTCAAATTTTATTTCAAATTCAAAAATGAAAATACCAAAAATGCTGCTCAACAAGTTATGGAAGCATTACTCCTAAAAAGTTCTGTTCAGACACTTTTATATCATTTAATTCCAACTACTAACTCAAATGTTTCTCTAGGCTCCAGAAAAATACATATACTAATAACAGATTAGTTATGTGACATAGTCAAAGTCTCCTTATTAATGAAAAAATGAAGAGAAAGAAATGCTTAATCACATCTCACAAACCAAAAGCAATATCCTTTTTTTTTTACCTTTAGCATTACTATAGTATCAGCTTTGCTACTAAGAACATTACAATGTCATTGTTAACTATAATCTATAAATTGCACTAGTTGTATTTTCCCATGTATCACCATATTCTTAATATCTTGCAGTAGAAGAATATTCATGTATTTATATTATTAACCACAGTCCTCATCTATTGCCAAAATCATTGTTATGCATTCCCTATATTATCTTCCAGCTGTCCTCCAACTAACAATCTTTCAAGATGACTCATTTCAGCCATAATCTCCAGTGTATTTTTAATTTCATTTATTGTGCCTTTCATTCCCGTAAGATCTGGTATATGTATGCTTTCAAATTTTTCTTTGTGTTTCCCCAGCATCTTCTTAATATTTTCAATCTCTTCATCCAGCTCATTGAATTTATTAAGGATATTTGTTTGAACATCTGTGATTAGTTGTCTTAACTCTCCTGTGTCATCTGGAAGTTTAGTTTGTTCCTTTGGTTGGGCCATATCTTCCTCTTCTTAGTATGGCCTGTATTCTTTTTTGGTGTCTCAGCATCTGATTTTCTTGATGTATTTATTCTGGGCCTAGTTTATCTCTTTAGAATAAGACTTTCTATTTGATTGGCTTCTGCTACAGCCTCTTAGATATTTGATTCAACTTACTAATTTTTAAAACATTATAATAGCTCATGTTTATCCAATCTGAATTTCCTCAGCTTTTATTCAGCTGTTTCTTGCCCTTTTTTCCCTTGCTAGGGGCAGAGTAGGAGCCAACAGTGTGGTGGTACTGTAAGCCTTGGAGACTGAAGTTGCCCACATTACCCCAGGAACTGATGAAGCTCTCCTTACTTTCTCTCCTGCCAGGTATGTAGACAAAGTTGCAGCCCTGTGCAGTAATCCAAGCTGTGCAGGCCAAGACTATCTCTAGTTGGCCAGAGAAACTGATGAAGCTCCATGCACCTTCCTGCCATCCCTGTTGTGGCGATGAAGCCACAGGTGTGGGCAGTAAACTGAGTTGTGTGAGCCAAAACTGACTTGCAATTGTTCAGATAGACCGATGAAGCACAACCATGCCCCTCCTTCCAGGGGCAGGGATGGAGCCATAGCTATATACAACAGTCTAGTCCTTGTATTCCAAAAGTTACTGTAATTGCCTGAAGAGGCTGTCACAACATCACACCCCTTCCTGCCCTTTTGGGGATAGGGATGGAGCCACTGGGTAGATAATCCTTAAGCAGTGCAGGCTGAAGGTGACTGCAGTTGCTTGGAGAGGCTGCTGAAGCACTGCCCCACCTCCTGCCCTGCCAG
>JAQZBX010113784.1:0-10073 GCA_029593785.1 Cabassous unicinctus
TACATTTGCACAAAAGTAGTGATAAATTGATGGTTTTGGACAATGTATAAATATCTAAATTGAAACATGTATATTGGAAAGGTAGGGAGGTGGAGGAGTATAGAAACAGTATACATGCATACTTTTGAAATTAAGGTGATATCAAATCAAACATGCTTGTTATAGATTTAGGATGTTAAATATTAGCACCATCATAACCACAAGGAAAACATGTGAAATATATAGTAAGAAAAAGTTATAAGGGACTTAAGATAGTACAATACAACAAATAAAATAAATATGAAAGTAGACATTAATGGAAGAATTAAGGGACAAAAAGGTGTAAGAATTACAAAGATACAATAGCCAAATAGAAGAAAGTTCTGAATTATCAGTAATTATTTTAAATGTAAATGGATTCAACCAAAGAGATGGGCAGAATGGATAAAAGAGTATAACCCAACTATGTGCTGTTTATAAGAGACTTATCTTATATTCAAAGCCCCAAATAGGTTGAAAGTAAATTGAGCAAACATATGCAAACAGTAACCAAAAGAGAGCTGGGGTAGCTATACTAATATCAGATAAAATAGACTTTATGTAAAAAACTGTTAAGAGGGACAAATAAAGTCACTATATTTTGTTAAAGGGACCAATTTAATAAGAAGACAGAAAGATAATATATGCACTTAGCATCAGCTACCCACAATGTATGAAGAAAGTATTGACAGATTTGAAGGAGAAATAGATAATTTTACATTCATAGTAGGAGACTTCAGTGCACCACTTTCAATAATGGATAGAACATTGAGACAGAAGATCAGTAAGGAAATAGAAGAATAAAAAATATTGCTGAAAGAAATAAAAAAAGACCTAAGTAAACCGAAAGATATTCCATGATCATGGATAGGAAGACTAAATATTGTTAAGATGTCAACTCTCCCCAAAGTGATTTACAGATTCAAAACAATTCCAGTCAAAATTTAATCAGCCTTCATTGCAGAAATGGAAAAGTCATCATCAAATTATATGGAATTGGAGGATTCAAATTTCCCAATTAAAAAACTCATTGTGAAGCCACAGTAATCAAAACAGCATGGTACTGGCACAAGGACAGACACATAGAGCAATGGCATAGAAATGAAAGTTTAAAAATAGATCCTTATTTCTATGGCCAATTGATTTTTGGCAAGGATGCCAAGTCCACTTAATGGGGAAAGAATAATCCCTTCAACAAACAGTGCTGGGAAAATGGAATGTCTATGCAAAAGAAAGAAAGTGGGCCCCTACCTCACACCATATACAAATATCAACTCAGAATGTATTAACGAGCTACATATAAGAATCAGAACTTTTAAATGTCTCAAAGAAAAGTTAGGGAAGCAACATTTGTACCTTTGTTAGGCAATGGCTTCTTAAACTTTACACCAAAAACATGAGCAACAAAAGAAAAAATTGATAAATAGGATTTCATCAAAATTAAAAACTTTTGTTCATCAGAGAACTTCATGAAAGTAAAAAGATAACCTAAAGGACTGTATTACACTGGGAACTATGTGGTGGATGATGGACTGTGGTTAACAGTACAAATATGAGTGTATTCTCTCATGTATTATAACAAATGCACAACACTAATACATGGTTTTAATAATGGAGGGTGGTGTATGGGAAAATACACCAAAAGTAAGCTGTGGACCATAGTTAGTAGTAATATTTTGATGACCTTCTTTCACAATCTGTAACAAATTTTCCACAACAATGAAAGTTGTTGGTGGAGGGGTGATGTATTGGAATTCTGCATGTTATGAATGATTGTTTTTTAAGCTCACAGTTTCTCTAATTAAAAATATTTTTTAAAATAGCAGTAATTTATTAGAAGAGATAAATTTCAAATATATATATGAATAATCTGATTGAATTGTTTATATCCAGATAAGGAAGAGGAGTAAATCATAATACAATGGGAAAAATAAAATTTTTGATGATTTGAAAACAATGACAACAACAAATACTATATGAAATTCAAAATACATGACTATAATGCTGATATTAATGTGAAATAGTTTAATGGATGCCAGTCAAACATATATTTGTTTGCCTTGAAATCTTAAAGCCCATATGTGAAAAGAAGTAGACGTTTTCCCAAACTTGAAAATACTCTTAAATAGTCACAAGACATCACCAATAACAAGTTGTTAAACTGATATTTTTCTAAACTACCAGTGGTTAAAAACAAATTTCTACATTAAAAATAAATAAATAAATTTCTATTAAGTACTCTAAAGAAAAGTCTGAATTATCTTTAATCTCTCTCTGTATAAAATATTACAAAATGATTGTTATATGAAAAATTCATCTAAGGGAAGCGGGTGTGGCTCAATCGATAGAGCTCCTGTATACCATATGGGAGGCCCCAGGTTCGCTTCCCGGGGCCTCCTTGTGAGGGCGGGCCGGCCCGCGCGGCGTGGTGGGCTGATGCAGCAAGACCTCACAGCAAGGGGGAAATAAGCAGACACAGGAAAATCACACAGTAAATGGACACAGCAAACACAAGCAGCAAGGGGGTGATAAATAAATAAATAAATAAGTAAATCTTTAAAAAAAAATTCATCTAAGTCTACGCAAATAAAAAATATAGGAAAAATGTATTACAGAGATGTTTCTGGTAGTTGACTATTAAAAATTATGTTATCCCCCTCAAAAAAGTTAACATATACAATGGAAGAAAATGTTTGGAAACCACATATCCAATAAAAGTTTAATATCCAGAATATATAAAAAAGCCCTCAACTGAACAACAACAAAAAACCATGAACTGAATTAAAAAATGGGCAAAAGACGTAAATAGACCTTTCTGCAAACAAGATATATAAATGGTCAAAATGCACATGCTCCTCATTAGCTATTAGAGAAATGCAAATCAAAGCTATGATGAGATATCATTTCATACCCACTAGAATGGCTGCTATTAAAATAATGGAAAATAAGGGTTGGCGAGCATATAGAATAATAGGTATACCCATTCATTGTTGGCAGGAATGTAAAATTGTGCAGCTTCTGTGGAAAACAGTTTGGTGGTTCCTGAGAAACTTAATCCCACTTCTAGGGATACACCCAAAATAATTGAAAACAGGGACTTGAACAGATAGTTGCACACCGATATTCATAGCGACATTATTCACAACAGCCAAAAGATGAAAGCAATCCAAGTGTCCATCAACAGATGTGTGGGTAAAAAAAATGTATATACAGACAATGGAATAAATATTCAGGAGTAAAAAGGAATGAAATTTTGATACATGCAACAACATGGATGAACCTTGAAGACATCATGTGAAGCAGTGGCTCTTAACCTTTTTTTTCCCACGGACCATTCAGCCAGTCAGGTGAAAACCAAGGACACCTTACTATGTCCACACTATACTGTGTATTATTTAATAAATATATTACACCCACACCAACACATCCCAAGAATGTTTTTTTTAAATTTTCAATTCCAGATCTTGGACCCCCTGAAATCTTACCACAGACCCCTTCATGAACCCCTGGTTAAGAACACCTGATGTAGAGGGAAATAAGCAAGACCAATACTGTATCATTTCACTAATAAGAAATGATTAGAGTAAAAATAAAAGTCATAGAGTCAGAAACTAGAACAGAGGTTACCAGGGCCAGGATGGATGTGGAGAATAGGGAGTTAATGTTTAATTGATGCAGAATTTCTGTTTGGGCTGATGGAAAGGTTTTGGTAATGGATGGTAGTGATGGTAGCACACTACTAAATTATATATTTGAATATGGTTAAAAGGGGACATTTAAGTTGTATATATGTTGTTAAAATAAAATAAAAACCCATAGGACTATTCAACAGAAACAGTGAACCCTACTGCAAACTTGGACTATAGCTAATAGTACAATGTTAATAATAGCCTTTCCTCAGTTGTATCAAAGTTACCACACTAAGGCAACATGTTAGTTAAAGGGAATTATAGAGGAACTTTGTATTTTCTGCATGATTTTTCTCTAAACCTTCAACTTCTTTAATGAAAAATATTAAATAATTTTAAAAAATGCAAGGATATTTAATTGTCCTGGTAATTCTTTGTATGAGTGAGGGATTAATGAGTCATAAGGAATAAAAGCAGCATTCTGGGGTTTTGGTCTTGTATTTTTGGGTTTCTATTTTCCTTACCTTTTCCCTGTACTCTAAGTGAAAAGAGAGTTTGCTCCTCAGTTCCATGAATAATTGTCTTATTTATTCTTATGGTAGTTATGTTCTCAAGGGGGATGCAGTAATGATGGATGCACTATATATGGTTTGATTTATTGATGGTGGTCCTTTGCTAACTCATCACTGTTTGAGAAATTGAAGACCTGCTGCTTTTGCTCATGCAATCTCCCCAAATGTGTGTGGACAGTCTTCACAGGCCTGAGTGTTCGCTTTTTAAAGCTAGAGAAATGCAGCAGTTAGGGAGACTTTGAAAGCATCCATTTCTTTCTACAGAGGAAGGCAGACCCTGGGGATCTCATTACAGAGCTGGCTGGGTAGAGCCACTGATAATGATGAGCTCATTTTCTCCATGACCCCAGGGATTCTGTCCCTCTGAACAGTAGAGCTGATGAGATTTGCTTTATCCCTATGCTCATTGCAGCTATTTAAAAGTTTTGAATGTTTCATCTTAGTTCACATAATAAAATAATCTCTAGGGCTATCTCTTTGTGATGATAATTAGGGAACTGTTTATTGTTGAGGGCTAAAGTGAGCCAGGTAATCTCAACTACATGAAGTCTCCTCTTTGTAGACATCACTCAGACATGATGCAGCACTGGGCATCACCTTCAGTAGTATGATCCCTCTAGTGCTCAAATATTTTCAATATAACCTGCATTGTTTCAACTCTTCAGGAGTGCAAACAGGTGAAGAATTTGGTGGGTGCCTCTATGGGAAATAGGCCTTAAAAGGGACATTTTGTTTTTGTAGGTTCCAGAAATATCCATCACAATGATCTTCAAAGCGGAGCTATTCTGTTTACCAGGTGCTTAAAAAGATAAATTGCAGAATAATACATAAAGCATAATGTTGTTGACTTCATATTTAAATACTGTAAAACATTATTTTATATTTTGTAGGGGTACATTAATGTGTAATAAAATATAAAGAAACAATAAAGATAAAGTGAAATTTATGATATTATTCACCACTGGGAGTGTAGAAGATGACTGGGAAGGGTAAAAATGGGGCTTTGACTTGTTGCTAATTCCATGCATTATTTCTTCAGCTGACTATTAGTTAAGTGAACATTCATTTAATTGTGGTTTATAATGTTTTGAATACCAATAACTTAAGAGCTTTTTAAAAAGAAAAAAATGATAG
The DNA here is from genome assembly GCA_029593785.1 of Cabassous unicinctus. Lineage (NCBI taxonomy): Eukaryota > Metazoa > Chordata > Mammalia > Cingulata > Chlamyphoridae > Cabassous > Cabassous unicinctus. Next base: position 5,354 of record JAQZBX010113784.1, read on the forward strand.
CTAAGTCAAATCCTCAGATTTGCTAAAAAATAAATTTATATATTTTAAAAACTATTTGTAATGAAAATGCCAACTCAAATAGAATGAAAACCAAGACTGGTAACTATTGCTATGTCTGCTAAAAAAAAAAAAAAAGCAGCCGAAATCGTAGGTATAAAAGAGGACTTCCCCCCTCTACCTTCCCGGTTTCCTCCAGAGCAGGCAGCAATTCCCCAGCCTGCCCTCTTGCCTCCTGCTCCCTTCGCAGCAGCTTAGAGCTGGCAGAAACTGGCTGCAGGTTCCTGGGAAAGCCCGAGCTTAACTCACGTGCTATCCCTGCAAACTTTAACCTCAAGGAACCTATCTTTAGCAACCCCACCCATCCCCCCAACATACTAAAACTACCATTTTATTAACATGTGACACATGACTAAGCATGAGAAGCTCCTGTGCATGCTCACTGCTACCCTGTCACACCGGAAGCCTTCTCTTGTCTATTCATACAACCCTATGAACAACCATCAGAACATGCCAGCCCAAATTCTGTCACTGTCCCCACCCCCCTTTGTTCTTAACCCATAAAGCTCTCCTAAATTCTCCAATCAGGGAGACCTATTTGAGCTTTCCTTCCTGTCTCCTTGACAGTTGATCTTGCAATAAAACACTTTCTTTTCTCAAAAATCCAAATGTCATAATACAGGCCCCTGTGTACTCTGGGCAGCAAGCCCTTGCTTTGTACCACAGCAAAGCCTGACACCATGGCATTGAAAAAGCAAAAAAGTCAGGCATGCATGATGTAAGCCAAATTACATTCAAAATTGTTTTAAAGTTCTCAAACATTCAATAAGAGAAGAAAATGAGTGAAGGTAATATTGAAAAGGAAGGGAAAACAGTATCATTTGCAAAGTATATGATGCACCTAAAGAGAATTTTATTAAAAATAAAATGCTTAAAATAATTTGTAAATTTCCTGGATACAAAATAAGATAATAACAAAAGGCATTTCTCTTTGTCAGTCATTAGAAATGGAAATGGAATACTATCCCATTCATAAGAGGAAGAAAATAAAAAATACATAAGGAAGAAATAAGCAAGAAAGGTACAGGAGTAATGAGGAAAATTCATACCATAATCAGTATATTCCATGCTTCAGCCTAGAATCAGTTCCATGTGGGTCTGCCTGCTAGAATTAATCCTCACAGTACAAAGGCTCAACCTCATTATTAATTGGGGGCATGGAAATTAAATGAGATATAGTATATTACTCAATAAATGGACAATAATTTGGAAGAATTATTATTTTTTGTGCTGTTGGGAACTTGGAGAGATGAATATTCCCATATAATAAGGTAAGAATCTCCTTTTTTAGTAGAGAATGGTTCTAGACATGATCTGTGATTTTCACATTGGGGCTTACCAGTGGCTTCAGATTGAATTCTTATCATCTACGTGTACCTTGAATTTTTTAGGGCACAATCAGGGTGTCATATAATTTATCAGCTAAACCAGACACTTCTGAGAATAAAAGGGGGCTTTATTGAAAATTAGGCATAGAGCAAGACTCTTCTGTGAAACTTGAAAATATGGTCACCCTGGTCATAGTACTCATGTGGCAAGTCTCCGTATACTACAGCTTAGACCTATTATAGAGCCTTTTGTTCCACTATCTCCCTTCACATCCCCCATTCAAAACTACCAGCTTCACATTTTACCCCAAAATTGGTTGGAGCATCATACTCTAATTAGGAATATTTGGCTTCAAATTTTTAGAAAGGGCCTTTCCATATTCACCATTTTGAGTTGTTTGTTTCTGAGCAAAGGTGGTGCCAAGGCAGAATGAACACACATTCTGATTTGTCTGACACAGTCCTGACCTGACTCATTTCTTTTGTTGTGGCATAATTATTAACAGCTCCTCCTTTCATTATCTAAAATATCTTCATTTAGATGATAAAATATATGATTTCCCTCTTAGAGGGTTTATCCTAACATAACCTAGACCATTAGACACTAAGAAGCTTTATCAATGTTTTATGCCCCAACGTTTTGTTGGATTTTTCCACTTTTTAGCACACATGCATTTTTTAAAGGAGGTAATGGGGATTGAATCTGAGACCTTGAATATGAGAAGCAGGCCCTCAACCACTGAGCTATGCCCACTCCACAACATGTACCTGAATGAGGCATCTAAGGTGATCACTACTTTCTGTTTACCAGGCCCAGATAGCACAAAGTCCTTAAAAGTGTGTGACATGCTGGTCTATAGGATATCAAGGCAGTCAAGTTACCACCATATTATAACTAAGAGCAGGAGAGTTGACCCTGCTATGTGTTGAGGCAGTGATGATGTGTTGTATCCTTGCCAAGTGAAGGTAAACTACTTCTCACTCTCTTTACCACTAGATATTGAAAAGAAAATGCATGTTAGGTCAGTAGATGCTTACCAGGTTCCAGGGACTGTGCTGATTTTCTTGGATAAAGATATTACATCCAGAGGAGTAGTCGTAATCTGAGCTATTCTGATTGAGTTTAGATAACCCATAGCAAACTTGCTTTTGCATTATCAATGCAGGTGAGTAAATGTGATGTGCTAGGTAGGAATCACTGACTAGGTATCTTTCATCATAGGAATCACTTTATAGGCACTAATCTCTTGCAATACCCCGGGGATGTGTTATTCTTTTTGTTTACTATTTTTGTGGTGAAGATGCAATTCCTGAAGCTTCCATTTGACCCTACCACAATAGACCTCACTCCAGAAGTTAAAGAACCAATCTGGGAATTTTACCCATTATCAGTATATTTGGTACTACTATATATGTAAAAGTGGAAAGAAAAAAAAGAAATCCTACAGAATTTGTCCCTACTAGACTGACTATGAGATGAAATTAGGCCAAGATTCCATCTTTTACCAGGCCACCATATTTTTAAGGTCTCACTCTGATTATGGGACCATGGCATTGAATCAGAGTCAATATCTAATATCCATAAAGTTTTGATTATTTACATTTCCCATTGTCCAGTCTCCATGGTAAATGACTGTAGGCATCTCTGTGGGAATTTTGGAGGTAATTTTACAATATACTTTGCTCATGCATTGCTGGGTTCTTCCTCAAAATCAATCAGCCTTCTCAATCAAGGGGTACTTGCCCAGGAACTGGGTAAAAGACAAAAATCTACATTACTTTGATTTAAGTCATGTTTCTGCTGGAGTTTTCATGCTTATATATAGCAATTAGTCTCATGAAAAATAAGTCATCACCCCTTTCCTTGTCATTGAAACTCTGCAAAGAGTATTCCATTCCTGTGATGGGCACATCTTATCTATGATTAAACATCAATACCATGCCAGAATACTTTATTCCCATCAAAACCTGAAAGTTCAACTCCTTGGTGTGGTGGTTTGAAAAATGTATGTGCCTCCAGAAAATCATGGTCTTAAAGTGAATCCATTCCTGTAGGTATAATTCCATTGTAAGTAGGGTCTTTTGCTGAAACTACTTTAGTTAAGGTGTGACCCACCTTATCCAGGATGAGGTGCTCCTTTTGCAAATATCAAAAATGTGGAAATAGCTTTGGACTTGAGTAATGGATAGAGGCTGGAAGAATTGTGCAGTTTTTGATAAAAAAGACCCAGATTGCACTGAAGGGACTGTTGGTAGAAGTATGACTGCTAAAGTTACATCCGATGAGGCCTTAGATAGAAATGATGAATGTGATATTGGAAACTGGATGAAAGGTGACCTTTGTTTTAAAGTGACAAAAACTTGGCCAAATTGAGTTCTGATGTCAGATATAAGGCAGGATATGAGAATGATGAGTTTGGATATTTAGCCTAGTAGATTTCCAAGCTATGAGTGGAAAGTGCTGCCTGGTTTCCCCTTGTAGCTTCTAGTAAAATGTGAGAGGAAAGGGATAAGTTGATAATTGAATGCCTGAACACAAGGAAACCAGAAACTGATGGTTTGGAAAATCTGAGCTTCCAGACAGCAAGTTCCCAGAGAATAGTGTTCCATGTGACAGTTTAACTGAACTTGGATCCAGTCAGCCATTTCAGTGCAAGTCAGGATTGGAAGGATCTGTGGAAAGTCCTACTGTCTTATGGTTTGGAGCCCTCTATGTACTATATGCAAAACCAGCAAGCTTTGTGTGGGATCTGTATGAATGGAACCACTGCCAGCCTGCACTAAAAAGGACAGAAAAGGGACAGATTGAAAGAAAAATCACTTCAAAGCCAGGACATGGAAGCTGAGATCTGGACTGAAGACATCTGCTCAGACCAAGAGAGCAGAGCCACCCATGTGGGAAAGGGGGAGTCTGCCCCAGGACTTGGAGAAGGTGGGCCTTCCACCTCATTGTTCAGGAAGAGTGCTACCACACCAGTTTTCTTAGATGCCTCAGGAATTGTGGAGAGTCTGGCCACCACCCTGATGATGATATATGTGTAAATAAGGAAATGCTCTAACATAACTGCAATACAATCTTTCAAAATCAGTGTGGTAGACAGATTAAGGTGGCCCAATTTATCACATCTTGGTAATCATGTCCTTGTGTAATCCCATCCTTTTAACTTTTGGATGGGACCTGTGACTACTTGCTTCTAACCAATAGAACATGGCAAATGTGGCATGATGTCATGTCTATGATTATATTATATACGATTGTGTTTGTTAGCTTTGATGTAGCAAGCAGCCATCTTGGGGAGGCATCTGGCAAGGAACCCAGCACAGTCTCCAGTCAA
>JAQZBX010113785.1:0-10076 GCA_029593785.1 Cabassous unicinctus
ATTTTCCCTGTACACAGGCTTCTGCATCTACTATCACAGAGGTTTTATTAGAATAAATAATTCTACACTGGAGAAGTCACTTGTAAATTTACTGTGACCAAGGAATCCACTTTACAGGACAAATTAAGAAAAAATATGCAAAATATGACCTACAATCCAATATTTTCATTGTGCTTACCATTCCTTATCTTCAGCATTAACAGAAAGAAAGATAATGGTGTAATTAAAACTCAATTATCTAAATTCATGTAATACCACAATGTATTATGGTCAAAAGCTTTACCTATAGTCTTAGTAAATCTAAGATCTATTTCTTTAAGAAAATATAAGTTATCCCCATTAGAAATTATAACAGAGAAACCTATGAAAATGAACTCTGAACTATATGAGTACTGCCTCCTAAAGGAATATATGCTCATCTATTGTCAGAAACTAGTAAAAATCTTAAATAAAAATGAAATCTTTTGATAGAAAAACCATTCCACAGCTTGCTACTGGGGAGGTGAAGATTTTGAAACCACAACCTTCAACCTTAACTTGTATATTGGAAAGGACACCTCCATGTAAATGCATTCCAAAATGGCTGGAAAGGACCCTATGAGGTACTTTTAACTAATCCATGTGGAGCCAAATTAGAAGGTGCTGATTCTTGGATTTATATTTCTCATTTAAAGAAATCTTCCAGCCCTGCCTGGTTATCCATTCCTGCTAGGGAACTAAAGCTCAAATTTAACAAGACATCATCTGATATAGACAGCTATAACCCAAACCTGGGACCAGGCCTGTATACTCAATACTTACAGGGACCAGCGCTGAATATTTAATACTTATCTTTTGCTTAAGTCACCCAGTAGCAGATGGAATCTGATGTAGATTGCTAACCCAAGAAACAGGACTGGACCTGATTTTCATCAGGTTGAAATGAACTCAATTACACCTGCTCAGTCTTCATTATTATACTTTTAGCTCTTTAATTCACATTTGTTATCCCTCCCTCACCTGTTCTTTCTTTTGTTCACCAGTTTGTCTCTGTCCCTCCCATAATGAATCCCACTCCTTTTAAACTATACATTCTTGCCCCTACCTATCCTTTTGGTTGCTTGTCATTCACCATCTTTATGCCCAGCCACACAAAGGGCTTATTACCGAGGCAATCTAAAAACTTCCTGAGTCTATGGTAATTTAGACTCCCTAGAAGGGCCCCAATAATTGGCCATACCCAAAGGATTTCAAGCAGTAAAGATGTAAAGGAGAAATTTCAAATATTTCATCAACTAGGAACCCTGAAGCTTTGGACCAATTTAGTTGGATAAATCTTGATTCTTAGAGAGACTGGATTGGTGGCATATTCCAAACTTTGCTAATCCTTTTTCTTATTATACTCACAACAATGTCTCTTATTAATTACCTCATCTCCAGAATAATGGCCACAACTACCTCCCATGTTATACTAATGCATGTAGCCATTGATCTTGAATCTTGCACTTATGAAAACTTACTTTTTTATTGATGAAACTAAGCCTAATTATAATTAATGCATAAGGGTTACCCCCTGAAAACCTCCTTGCTGCTCAAATGTGTCCTTTCTGTAAGCCAGCTCTTGTGAATAAACTCACTACCTGACATGACTCCCAGGGATGAGAATCCCTGGTACTAAGGGATTAACACCAAATGTTGATCAGTGATACTTTCAGAGAAAAATCTTGATTGACAGGGGTAAATTTGAAAAGAAATGAAAGAAAAGAGAGTTACTATGGCTAAGAGATTTAAATAAGAGTTGGGAAATAATTTTAGAGGTTACTTTTGTGGCAATATCAACCAGATAGTACAAACTGCATAAGTATGCATAGCCAAAAGCAACAACCTTCCTTAAAACTTTAAGGAATTCCAGACACTGGAAACAAACCACAAAATAAGGAATTCAGTAATTTATCTAAACTGAAGTTCATTTGGAGCACCCTCAAATGCACAACAATCACAAACAATCTATGCAATGCAATTCTTTATCTTTCAAATCCCTTTCATGGAAGCACAAAAACAGGGTACAATTGGATTAGGACCAAAATCCTTTATGGAATTACAATTGTAAGACTCCAAATAAACACCTTGCTTGCCTTATAACTTAGTTTGTGTTTTAGTTTGCTAAAGTTACTCGGAGCAAAATATGGTTGGGCATTTATAATAGGAATTAGAGTAAAAGCTTTCAATTCCAAGGCTATGAAAGTGCCCAAATCAAGGTATCATCAGAGATGCTCTCTCATAACATTCAGCTTGGGTGGATCCTAGACTCCTGTCATATGGCTAGACAAAATTGCAGCTCCCAGAGTCTCTCTCTGCCTTCTCTTCCAGGCTCACTTTTTCCCCCAGCTCAGCTATGGGTGATCATGCACATGACAGGGCTCTGTCTCCTTAGCTTTAAGCTGCTACATAGGTCTAGCCTCTTAAGGGCCTCTTTCCATGCCTCTGTGCTCTGCTCATTCCAGCCTCTGACCTCTCTTTCAGTGTCCCAGGGTTTCTCTGTCTTTCTGTGGATGTAGAAGATCCTGTAATCTGCTCTCACATGGAAGGGTAAAAATGGTATCTGACTTTCTCTGTGTGTTTCTTCTTTCAATTCCCTGTTTATATAAGACTCTAGAGACCTAACCTTGGTCACACCACACTGATATAGTCCAATGAAAATCCCCAAAAAAATCTAATCAAAAGGCTCCTTAACTGAATTTAATACAATCAAAGGGACCCACACTCACTCTGAAATGGGTTAGTTCAAAGCACATGATCTTTTTCTGGGATTCAAAAAAATTCAAACTGTCACAGTTTGTTACTTCTCATTTGACAACTGTGTTACACAAAAACAAGAACAATGGATTTTTTATGTAGAATATACTTGTACTTAAAATATTAGAAATAACAATTATGCTGAGAAGATAAATGGAAGTATAAGATTCATATATTATATGAAGGTGTTTAATATAGCTTAAAAATAGATTATGATAAATATATGATACATTCTATAATTCTTATAGCAACCACTAAAATAAAAACAGAAAAGCCATTGAAAACAAAATTTTTTAAAAAATATCAATAAATTGGTATGCCTACAGGCAGAATAATGGTGAAAAGAAAACATTAAGATACTAATACAATGAATACCAGATGAGGCATTATTATAGATTCTAAAGACATACAGGAAGTGTTATGAGTATGTGGTCAATTGTTTTCCTATTAATTAATAACTTAATGAATGGGAAAATTGTGAGACTCAAACTCCCTTAGCACAATGAAGAAATAGTAAACTTGAACAACCATATAATGGACAAAGAAACTGAATTCATGTAAAAATCTTCCCACAGAGAATATTTCTATTTTAAAAGGCTTCATGGGTGAATTTTATAAAACATCTAATGAAAACATGATTCACATTCTGCACAAATTATTGTAAACTACTAAAGAGCAGGAAACACTTCCCAATCATTCTTTGGGGTCAGTATTACCCTGTTACCAAACTCAGACAAAGACATGTCTGAATGTAAAGAAAATGGAAGAGTAATGTCTTTTACAAATTAGAGAAACAAAACTCTTCTACAAAATAACAGAAAATATTATCCATCAACATATACGTATGCCTTTATACTATATCCAATTGAGATTTATTCCAAGAATGCAAGGTAAGTTTAATATACAACAATATAAAGGGGAAAAATCACTCATGATTATCTCTTCAGATGCAGGAAAGTATTTGACAAAATTCAACCCATATTCATGATTTTAAAATGCAACAAAAGAGGAATAGAAGGGAAATTGTTCACCCTTATTAAAGGACAGCTACAAAAAAAAAAAAAAGACATAGGATATATAATACTTAATGATGGATAGCCCAAACCAAGCACCCCACCCTACTTCCCCTCACAGACCAGCACTTCTGAGTCCAATCACATCACTGCAACAGTATCACACCCATCAACCACTCATCACAACCATCCACTGTTCCTTATCATAGATTTTGCCCATATGGATATCAGCACACTCTACTCCCTTTCTGTCTCCTGTAAAGTGGAGGTGGTAGTTGGGGTGGACTATCCATGGAACTGGGGGTAGGGAGAGTTGGAGGAAAGGACAGATGAAATCTGGGGATTGCAGGTGTGTGGTTAAAACTACAATTTTGGGAATGTTACAGAGGAGGGTTACTCATGCAGGGTGTCTGGTGTGGGGAGATATACAGGATAAGGCACACCTGGGGCATGTTTCTGTGATATGTAAGTGTTCATCTTGTCATAGTGCATTATTTTATTGGGCAGAGATCCATACAATAAACAAGAAAATATTAAGCTCCCATGCTGGGAAGTCCTGCTATGTTCTTAATTAGAGAGACAAGTATCCCTTGAGAACATAGACAGTATCTAATAATAGAAAACAGACCAATATATCAAGCCCTCAGTATTATTGCAAGTAAATATGAATCTTATTCTTCAAAAATTGAAACTTAGTGGTTAACATAGGTTTCAAGGGAAGACTAGAATAGATGGCATATAGGGCATTAGAATTGCTCTGTATGATCTTGCAATAATGGATACAGGCCATTTTAATTTTGTCAAAACCTATAAAAATGTACAGTCTAAAATGTAAACCATTGACCAGGGTTAGTAGCAATGCTTCAATATTTGTACATCAATTGTACAAATTGTAACAAATGTACCATCCACATGTAAAATGTTTTTAATAGGGGAGATTGGAAAAAGGGGGATGATGTGGGCTATATGGGAAACACCTATATTTTCTATGTGACTTTTCTGTCACCTAAAGCTTCTTTGAAGATAAAATGGAAAAAAAAACAAGACACTGGGGAAATATATGGAAAAAATTGTCACTGTACATACAGGACAACAGATCTTACGGTGATGACAGACACAATGTCTAAAAAAATTTTTATATTATTTCAAATTTTAAATTTATTTCATAAACTTCTTATTTCATATTCTTATTAACTTTATTTGGTTATTTTGTTGGCTTCATTTTTGGAAAGGTTTTGGATCTCAGAAAGGGCATAATTGTGGTAGGAGAGGATCGCTAGGATGGGGTGTCGGTGATAGTGGGATGTGTGGGGAGGCATACACCTGGGGCATGCTTCTAAGGCATATGAATATGTTCAAATGTTCATAAGGTGTTGTCTCAGTGGGTAGAAACCAACACACTCACCAAAAGAATATTGAATTCCAATCATGGGGTGTTCTGCTCCATTTTCTAGATTCTAGGGCTGCTTGTTCCTGGTTTTGGAATCAAGATATGGTCAGGCCATTTCATTTTTGGTAACTTGTTTTGCATAGTTGAGTTTTAACATCTCCTTGGGCTTCAAAATAGAAGCATATGGAAACATCCTTATGCAAGTGTATTAGTCAGCCAAAGGGGTGCCGATGCAAAATACCAGAAATTTGCTAGTTTTTATAAAGGGTATTTACTTGGGGTAGAATCTTACAGTTACAAGGCCATAAAGTTTAAGTTACTTCCCTCACCAATGTCTGTTGCCATGTGTTGAAGCAAGATGGCAGCTGATGTCTGCAAAGGTTCAGCCTCCCTATTCCTCTTAAGGCTCCGTCGTCCCAGTTTCCTCCAATATCAGCTGTAGGCTGGGATAAGTCTTATCTCTCTTCCAGGGCTCATTCCTCTCTGGGCTCAGCTGCTCTGGTCTCTCTACAAGGTCAGCTGTAGACTATCAGGCTCTCTCTCTTCCCAGGGCCTCTGCCATTTCTGTGGAGCCATCTCTATTCCTCTGTGTTCTTCTCCTGTGTGTTTACTTCCTGGGATTCCAGCTTCCAAAACTCCAACTAACTCCTCTGCCATATAGTTTTCTCTGTGAGTCCCTGCCCACCAAGGGGGTGGGGACTCAATGTCCTACTGATGTGACCTAATCAATGCCCTAATCATAATTTAATCAAGTAAAGGTGAAACCTCTGAATCCAATGTAATCTAATATGTCCAGAGGAACAGACTAGTTCACAAACATAATCCAATATCTATTTTTGGAACTCAATAACAATGTCAACTGCTACAGCAAGAAAGAGGGGAAATGAAGGAAGGGTACAGTTGAGGACTGGGAGATGGCCACTGAGTGTGTTCATGACATCCCTATTATAGCTCTTATTGTTGGTCTTGGTTTTCTGTTTGTTCTGGATTTCTACTTTGTGAGTTCCTGCTTCTGTCTGTTGTAGATGGGGATGGGTGAGATTGAGGTTCTGTCATACTTTAAGACAACTGCTTTTCTGTTTTGGGAACTCCAAAAAATTTTCATTTTGGGAAACTTTGGTTGAACATGGGACCTTCATAGTCTAAATATCTTTATTCCTCTCCTGCAAATCCCCTGTTGCATAAATGTTTCCTCACTATGGGCCCAATTCATATTTGCTTCTGGGTAAATGGGCATACTCATCAAGCATGATTTGAGTTTTAAGTGGCCACTTGGGAACACCTGGGTTAACCAAGACAGTACATTTGAGACATGAACTTGAGTATAAAGACCCAGGTCTCCACCTAAGTAGTGGGGTGAATTTCTTTGATTGGTATCCAGAATTTCTAAAAACTGTAATAATTACAAGACAGCATCTTTAAAGTATTCCTTAAAGCATGTTATTAGATATTTAAGATGGTAAAAAATGTAAATATTATTTAACCAATTTGAGTCATTATTTAGACAAAGGTTATTTAAACAATAACTGAGTTTTGTATAATTTCCAAGCTTAAAGATGACTCCCAAGATATTTTCATCCTTTAAAATATTATGCTTAAACTAAATCATTTATGCAAGGTATACAGGATAAGATTTGTTAAGAAATGAAAGAGAGAGCAGTTTGTCTTAAAGCAAAAACATTAGCTATTGCAGAATAAAAAAAGATAAAAAATTAGGATAAATTTTGAATGGAAATGGAAAGGTGTAAATCATTGGAAAAGGAATTTTCTTTTTCACAGTCAAAACTGGGTGAAATTTAATGGTTTTTTGTATAATATTTTAAAGGAACAGTATATTCATGCAAAGCTAATATTTGGTTTTCTCTCTGTTAATATGACAGTAGTTTCTGGGATTATTGTTCTGCTCCTAGTAAGAGATTGTAAAAGGTTTTATTTACCTTCTGACTAATTGGCCTAGAGGGCAAATATTCTTTGTCTAATCACAATAACTTCCTGTCATTTTTGTTGCCTTTATCATGTCCCTGATTGTTTGAGATTAAAGTCTTCTCACTTTGAAAATAACTTCATTTTTAAAATAATCATTTTACTTCCCCTAATTAGTTTAAATCTATTTCTGTCACTTTGGTTAAATAGGGAGTCAATTAATGTTTCACAGTGACCCATGGAAATATTTGATAAAGTTTGCAAACCTCCTGACAATTTTGACTTTTGCCCTCCTGTGATCAAATACTAACATATATTTTCTTGATCTCAAATTGTCTTGGGGACTTCCTTTAGGGCTCCTGGAAAATCACAAATTATTTGTTCTTTCACCTTATAAAAGAGAAGTGCTATAAATAGGTGTATTTGATATCTTGTGAGTTGCTGAGGAAGTCTTGTCAAAATAAATGGGATATTCTAACCTTTTGTGGATTTAGGTTCCTCAAAATGTCCTGAAAAAGTAATGAGGGAGGGGACAGAAAGGGTGCTAGGAGCTTTTTACCTAGCTCCCAAAGCTGTGCTTTCTTGACCTGCCCAACAAATGCAGGCCTTCAACTGAGGGCTCACTCTGAGGTTGTTATACCATGTTTAAGTCTCCTCCCAACCTATTTTCTTCAGGTTTGAATAATAGATTTTTTTTAAAAATTTTATTATATACCACATATACAATATCATCAGAGTATGGCCCCAAGTGATCTGAAGTAGATAATCAAAGGTCTTGATCAGCAATCAGCCCATGCCCTGTCTGTTTCTTGAGACAGTGGATTTTTTGTTGCTGTTGTTCCTTTCTAACCCCAGCAAAGCTATATTAAGGGTCAGAGCCCATTTCTCACTGCCTTGAGAGGGGGGATGGGCAATGGTAACTGCCATACAGAGAGAGGACTTTACTGGTCTTTAGCATAATTTAGTAGCCTCTTCCTCTTGCTCTTCTCTGTATGCTGTACAGTGTTCCACTGGACTCAGGAGTTTCAAAATAGTTAGACAGTTTATGCTTGTTTAATAGTTGTTCTGGTGGAGGGACTGAATGCTGGAACTTTCTATTCCAACATCATCCCACATTCCTCTCATGCTTTCATGATATGTTAGATAGACATGAACTGAAATTTTGCATGCATCCATTTGAAAATCACTAGGGTTTTTTTTTTTTAATTTGAAAGCACTTACAATTTCTTAAAAGTTTAAAAATAATAAAGATTCAAAATTTGTAAATTGAACATCTGTATGTCCACTAATTTAGCATATTTTATGACACAAACATTTTGCTAAATTAGAAAAAAAAAATTTAACATCTTGCATTGTTGTACATTTGTTACAATTGAGGAAAGAATGTTTTTATAATTGTACTATTAACTATAGGTCATAGATTATGGGTTATGGATTAATTTAGAGTTCACTGATGTGAACTTCCATGGATTTTTAAAAAATTTATTCTAGTATCATGTATACAACATAATATTTTCCCCTTTAACCACTATCAGATATGAATATCTGTGCTGATAATTATGTTAAAAAATGTGCCACCATTACCACCATCCAAATCCAAAGCATTTCCATTGTTCCAAATAGAAACTTTAACTCTCTATTCCCTATCATCCACTGGTAATCTTTATTCTAGATTCTGAGTCTATTAGTTTGCTTGCTCTAATTATTTCATATTAGTGAGATCATACAATATGTGTCCATTTTTGCTTGGCTTATTTTGATCAACAGGCTGTTTCCAAGGTTTATCCATATTTTTGCAAGTATGAGAACTTCATTCACTTTTTTTTTACTGCTGAATATTATTCCATTGAGCATATATAAGATCATTTGGTATATGTATTCATCAGTTGATGGATTCTTGGTTGTTATATATTCTTTGGCAATTGTGAATTATAATGCTATGAGCATTTGTGTGCAAATATTTGTTGGTTGTAGATTTTGATTCTTTTGAATTGAAGTGAGTTTGGAAGTGGGATTGCCACATCATATGTTAATTATATAATTAACTTTCTGAGGAACTGCCAAATTATATTCCAAGTGGCTGTACCATTTTACATTCCAACAAGCAATGAATGAATTGTCTTATTTCTTCACAACCTGTCCAACTTCTGTAATTTTCAATTTTAAAATAATAAATGGTGTGAATGGTATCTCATTGTGGTTTCAATTTGTATTTCCCTAATGACCAATATTGTTAAACATCTTTTCCTGTGCTTTTTGAGCATTTGTATATCTTTTTTATAGAAATGTCTCTTCAATTCTTTTGCCCATTTTAATTTATTTGTCTTTTTTTATTGAGTTGAAGGATTTATTTATATATTCTGGGTATGAAATAATTATCAGATATTTTCTTCCATTGTAGAGGTTGATTTTTATTTTCATGATAAAGCCCTTTAAGATACAAAGGGTATTTTTTTAAAGTTTTATTTAGTCCCTTTATATCTACTATTCCTTTTGTTCTTTGTATTTTGGGTGTACAGTCTAAGAATCATTACCTAACACATGTCCCAGAAGACTTTCCCTACATTTTCTTCTAGGAGTGCGAAAATTATGGCTCTTATATTGATGTCTTTGAATGGTTTTGAGTTGATTTTTGTATATGGTGTTAGGTAGGGGAACACCTTTATTTGCAATGGAGATATAGTTTTTCTAGCACCTTTTGTTTCTTCCCAATTGATTGGTCTTTGTCCCTTTGTCAAAGATCACAGAAATCTGAGGGTTAATTTCAAAGCAATACTGTATTAATTATTATGTATTTGCAAGAATTTTTTAAATTTGGGATCTGTGAGTCCTCCAATGCCATTCTTATTTTTCAAGATGTGTTTGGCTAATCAAAGCCCATTACCCCTTCAATAAATTTGATGATTGGATTTTCCACTTCTGCATAGGTTTTTGAAATTTTGATTGGGATTGCATTGAATCAATAGATTGCTTTG